>JBAMJV010001794.1:0-107039 GCA_037951105.1 Echinarachnius parma
GTAATTCATTGGCTCAATTTTATTAAATTATTCATCTCACAATACACCCTTACCCCCTCCTAAAATTTCAATTGAAAAACAATCAATATGTTTCGCCTAACTTTCAGCTAACCGTATCCCAACCGTTGTCCCATTACCTCAGATATATACTTTTTGTATCTTGGGTAGATAGAGAAAAATCGATTATTTTTTGTAATATCGCAATTGTGTTTTAGTTAGTATATATATAAGATGATACAACTTATTAGCATTTTCTTTATGTAATATTTATATCACATATAACAAGAGCATGTACACTGAAATATTGATACTGTTAAACAGGTTATGATTGCTATAAAGATTTATTTAACGGCCATTTTTGTTGTTAAAAAGTAAAATAACGTAATTGAAAACAATGATGATGCCGTGTTGTGATGTTTTCATATGCTGCTGTTTGATTGTATTAATATTATTGCAGCCTTACATAATGTACACAGAAATCTCCAAGAATAACTTCGTTTATAATATTCTTGATAAATGTAGCACATAATGAGATTAACCTTATATTTTAGCACTTTGCAATAATATACTGTAATACAAAAGTGGAAACAATACGAGTTAATCTTAGAAACATTCCAATTAAATTGGAGGATTCGAATCAAACTAAGTAAGCTGTTGGGATATGCAGGATTGGCCTATGTGTTTCATTAATATTCAACCCTTTAACAGCATGATAAGAGCGCTGTATGAACTGTTTTTTAGGAATCTCAAATGATCCTTTATTGCATTTATCAAACAGATAATATATTACCACTCATTGTTTGAGCAATCGTTTCAAATGTATGTTTGTCATCCTATTTTATGTGCACGCTGATGTACACCTTATAAAGTGATCACCCAAATATCAAAACAAATATATGCTCTCTCTTTCTCAAATGCGTGTTTTTATAGCTATTTCAGGAACAGTATGTATTTACAGACCATAGGTATACTATCTATCAGCCTCAGGAATTCAAATCTATAGTCAGGTTTAAATGTCCAAATGTTCACATTGAATATATATTTTGTTTTGAGGACACCACTTATGGTGTCAGTGTAAATTTGTAACAAGTATTTGGTATTCCCAATTGATTGTAAGCACATTTGTATGATCGTATCTCACTTAGAACTGACAAGGGACCCCCATATTTCGTGACAGTCACTGTGAATAAAAGGTTTTTGTTACCTACGTATAAAGTAAATTACATGTTGCCTACGAATACTTATTTTTCACGTACATTGTATATGTGTCATATTTTTGCGCACAAACCTAAATTTGATATTTTTGGAAAGGGTATTTCCCACTCTTTAAGATAGTGGAAAATAATTCTGATTCACATATTATTAAAGAGATTATGAAAAGTGATACAACCTCATGTTTTTAAGACAGGAAAATCTCAACACACTAATAAAACATTTGAACTTGAAAATTTATAACAGAGTGATGTTTAAAACACAATATGTAAATGTATTCCATGATTAGCATCTTAAAGATGAAATAAAAGCAAATATTTGCATAAAGCAGATTGATTTGGATTTCCATAATCACATTTTAAAAGTAATTCATCTGCGTTCGTAGGCAACGTTAGGAAATGTACCATTAACTTCTCAAGGCCATTACCTGGCCGTTCGGAAAGATTAGTGATGGCACTTTTTTTTCTGGTTATGGTTGACATGTCTACTTAACATGTGCAAAAGGATTAAACAATCAAAGCAGTTTGAAATTCGAACCTAAAAATCTGGCCGTGTACACTTTTCGTTGGAATCGACCATATACAGGCCCGTCGGAAGGAATTTTAAAGTGGTACGTATACGGTCAACGGATTGGGGGTGTGGCACATCTGCGAGGGAGCGGAGCACCGCAGGGGGGGGGGGGGGGGGGGCGGGGGGGGGGGGTGTGGGAAGGGGGTGTCCCCCCTCCCACGCTAGGGAGCTTTTGCAAATTTGATTTTGTTTTGCTATTTTGAACCCCCGTAAGCAATTTTGCACCTTTTTTCACTTTCGTCCACGAGCCGCGAAGCAGCGACTTTTTTTGGCTATTTTAAACCCCCGTAAGTGATTTTGTTTCACATTTTTTTCACTTTCGTCCACAAGCCGCAAAGCGGCGACTTTTTTTGCTATTTTGAACCCCCGTAAGTGATTTTGTTTCACCTTTTTTTCACCTTCGTCCACGAGCCGCGAAGCGGCGACTTTTTTTGCTATTTTGAACCCCCGTAAGCGAATTTGTTTTCACCTTTTTTTCACTTTTGTCGACGAGCCGCAAAGCGGCGACTTTTTTTGGCTATTTTAAACCCACGTAAGTGATTTTGTTTCACCTTTTTTTCACTTTCGTCCACGAGCCGCGAAGCGGCGAATTTCTTTTGCTATTTGAACCCCCGTAAGTGATTTTTTGTCACTTGTGTTCACTTTTTTCACTGATACATTTTCACTTGGTAGCCCAAGGGGGGGGGGGGGGGGGGTGGGGGGGGTTTAAACCCCCTAACCCCCCCCCCCCCCCCTGTAGATCCGCCACTGGTTTGGGAGGGGGCTGTCCCCCCTCCTACACCAGGGAACTTTGGCAATTATAAACACCCGAGGTTGTGAAATATATATATGTGAGCGAGCGGAGCGAGCTTGAAAATTTTAGCCATTTCACAGCGGAAAATTGCCATTTGTTTCAATATAATTGTATGGGTATATTCGTTTTTATTGCTTATGATATGGCGTTATGAAGGGTTATATATAAACAGGTTGTGAAATATTATGTATGCTAGCGACCGGAGCGAGCTTGAAAATTTTAGCAATTTCACATCCTCAAATCCCAAAATCCCGGAGAAAATGAGGGAGAAAAGACGGAAAAGGAATAAATGAAAAAAGGCACCAATGTCTAAGGTTTTTTTTATGAAAATGGGACCCATGTCTAAGGATCTTTCTTGAAAAAGTCACCCTTCCCAGCGGCACATCCCCGTATACCCAATATATACTTGAGTACCCCCCCCCCCCCCCCCCCCTCCCGTATCCCCTTTCCCCCGAGATCATACGCCCGTGGACACACTAAAACACACGCTGTTGATCCCATGTGTATCTCCTAGTGGAACTGTTGTTTCTGGCGTATTTTTGTATGGTTAGGTGGATCTGTAAATGATGCGCTTGATGTAGAAGGATCATTTTCAAGATGGGGGCAAAAGGTTCTCAACATTATCTTACCCTTGCTTTGATGGATCTCTATTTGGGGTGCCCTTTTACTTCAAATTGTTCTGACAAGCCAGAAGAAAAAAATCAGCAGAATTGTTTCGTTTATTTGCTGACTGTCGTTTATTGTGGCTGTCGGCTGTGTGACAATTTCGTAAACGAAGCATAATGATATACATTATAACATACAACAAAATTTGCAGTTTTGAAAAATGGCCGGGGGTGCTGCAGCACCCCCCGCACCCCCGCTTCCCAGGGCCATGACCCCTCCCCCCCAACTTTCTCCTCTTGTGCAATAGCCTTCTAGGCGGAGGGCCAAAGTCGAAAAAGTGGATTCCTTAAGGACTTAGGTTGCCATATCTCCACAACAAGTTTACACCAATTTTATTTGCAAGTATTTTTAATGAGACAAATTAATTCAAAGGTCTACCTCAACAAATGTGTTGCGAACACCTCCAAATCCAAGATGGCGTCCAAAGAAGTAGCCGTTTTAACTTGCTAAAGATAATTGGAGAAATTTCCCAAACGACACCGGAAATCAGCATGATTTTGCAGACATACTAAAGACAATAACATTTCCTATAATCTGATACCAAATACCATGGGTTTCAGGATATGTAACACGGTCATTTCTAGCCCCAAACTCAAATTTTAGGCATATTTTCCCAAAAATATGAAATTGTTGACTTACATATTTCGGCATAAATCAATGATTGCATTGGGAGTTGAATTAATACTTTTCAGAAAACTGCCCAGTTATATTAACAATACACTGTGAAAACTCCAAGTGTGTACCGTATCTGAACAAAAAGTTATATCATCTGACTTAGTAAAATACGCGTCGTTGATTGGCTAAACACGGTCACATGATTGGGGTGTCATTTTGTTATGACACCATGGCCAGAACCAAAGGTACACGTACCGTATGTTGTTTTTGACTGATTTTAGTTTGAATGCATGAATGTGAATATAGCCCCCAGATTTAGCCAGATAATATAACAGTTGTTAACTTTGTCGTCGGGGAAATCACGTGATGTTCCCTCCACCACCAGTTAACAACTGTATAATAATAACTGGAAGTCAGCATTTGATATCGACAAATACAGACATTTTGTACGATTTCGAACACTATAGAGGGTGCCCCAATAAATGTAATTCTTGTTTACGGACTTTATTCAAGAAATGCTCCTAAATAATGACATATTGTTTATACCCATTTTTAACAAAACCTTCAGTTTTCTTCTTTTATGTCAATACACGAAAATACACGAAAATAGTGTATCGGTAATTTCACTACAATAATAAATCCATAATGCAAAGTGCACTATTTAGTGCTATATTCGAATGGGAGGCGCGCGTCCTTTACAGTTGGACCGACCATATCTGGATAATTATGTTTAAACATGATTATTATTCGGAAAACCACAGTAAGCTAGACTTTTTCAGGGTTCGAAGAAAACTTTGAATAGGCTATTATGTTTATCGTAGAGTAACTTTTTGTTACACTGTGTACATTTGTAACCATAGTAACAACAACAATAGAAATACAATCAATCATATAAATTTATTTTACAAGGTATAAAACAAATAACGTAAACATAACAGAACTGTCTAGAATTTTAAGTACGATAACCCATACAGTTACCCGACAAAAGATTCTGCAGAAATGGAGGGATCCACTGAAAAGCATGGCTTGTGGATCCCTCAGTAATTAGCCTACCATATAAATAAAGCCGTTGAAATGTTGGATCACCGCCATGATATTCAGAAAAGAAGAAAAAGGTGTTCTCATTTTTGGCCAAAATCTTTTAATGTTAAGAAGACGATTTAACTTTGTTGGCGATTCCTGATGGGGGCGATTAAATTAAATGTCTTTACAATAGCAAACAGAAAACAATATCTAATTTATTTAGATATCACATGCATACAATGATTATCCACATTCCCTTTTCAATCAATCAAAACATTTAAAGGGGTAGTACAGTTTTGTTAAGGCTGAACTTTAGTAGCCAAACCTGGACAGTAACATTATAAACTAATAGTTATAACTCCACCATGCTCGAAAGGTATACACAATTACAAACGACTAAGTAAAAGGCCCGTTATCATTCAAAAAGAGCCATTAAAACACAAGAGGGCGCTTTCTAAAGAGGCATTGGTTTCAACCATTTTTCATACAAAAGTATGCATTGTGATGTTTTATTGAAATAATGAATAAATAGAGAGATCATCACCAACTATTTAAGAAATGCTTTTGAAAATTTTTGAAAAAGTGCAAGCATTTTTTTAATTTTTTGAAAAAATCATGAATTATTTGGGCCCCAAATAATTATAAGATCAGATATATTTATTGATATTTCAGCCGTTTCTGGATCGATTTTGACCAAATAAAGTTTATTCAGCCATTGAAATTGCATGTTCTCTCAAATTCGACACTCAGTTTTTCATTACCTCACAAAAAAATTGTGATGTGCCACGCCCTCTCTACCAAAACTAAATTACCCCTTTAACATGTTGCTTACAGGAACCTGGGGAGTTATAAAACTTATTTTCTTTCGAGAATACAAATTAGTAATTTCTCAACTCTCCGCATCGAGAGGTCAGTAACCTTTGACCTGAGGGTGTTTCGCGCGCTGTCGTAAAATGAACCCATCACAATTGTCTGCATTATACATGTATTCATCTTTTGATTGGCATTATAACAAACAATTATGTAAAACAAGTTTTTATAAAATATTCGACTCTTCTTACCTGTCGCATTGAGTGGTCAGTAACCTTTGACCTGATTACGTCATCGAGGGTGCTTCGCGCGCTGTCGTAAAGCTCTAAATCAAATGCACTCTTCACATCAAATTTGTCCATTATGTTATTCATCTAAGTTTCTCTCCACCGAAAGAATTCTCTTACAATGATTTTTAAATTTTGAACATCTGATTTTGGAAATACGCGGATTCGGAAATCTACACCGAAGAGGACCATACGCATGCTTCAACTAACCAAGATCCCGGGACCAAGATGATATATAAATATCATATCAATACCATAGGCGCCGGAAGTGGGGTGGCAGGGGGGGCGGCCGCCCCCCCAATCCAAAAAGTGGGGGGGCAAAACGCAATTTTGCCCCCCCAAAAAGCCCCCCTCCCCCCCCCCCCCCTCCAAAAAAAAAGAGTGGGAAAGACAAAATCAAATATATGAGCTGACGTTCAAAAACTAGTTTATACATCCATTTTCAATTTTCGCTGCGCGCTTCGCGCGCGAACAGTTTATCTCAGTTTGTTGTAAACATCTGATGAGAGCATAGACATTTTATTCTTTTTTTGTTTAACTCGGATTCTAAATTTCCTTCACAGGTATGGCATGAAGTGCACCAAATTGCACCATTTCAAGTTTAGAAATGCAAAATCTTCCCTGTGGGAGGGGGATACCCCCTCCCAAACCCTCCCCCTCTTTTTGGATTGGGGGGGGGGGGGGGGCGGCCGCCCCCCTGCCACCCCACACGTACAGCAGAGAGGTGGGAAGACCTCGCTGCGTACAGTGTAGTCACGCAACCGTCTGCACCTGTACTCGAGAGTAAATAATGTGGGATGTAACTTAATCGTTTGCAAACAAAGAGTTAGTTCAACCAGTAGGTTCATGGTTCAACCTCTTTCGATTTTTTTCTTTCAGACATCGTGCTGCCACGAGTAACTTGAGTCTCAAGGGCATGAGGGCCTTCTTGTGTACTGGTATTTCATTACAAATATATATAAATTGTAGTTATTACAATTTTAATTCTATATGAATGTACATTATAAGGTACTATGGAAACAGTGATATTCGAAGAGAAAAGGGATCTCATATTTGAGCGGAATCATCACATTTGGGAGAAAATCAGCTAATTTCGGCCACATTTAGCTCGCTTTCAAAGACAAGAAGGATGTATGTGGCAAACAGGCTCCGCCGGAAAAGAAAAAAAAATGTACGTCATGCACGTAGGGTACAGGAAGCTAGCAATCAACCTTTACTTACTCGAAAGTAAATAACGCGGCTTGTTAATTTGACCTCGATCGAGTGTTTGAATGTCATAGTACTGCACGCAATATCTGTGTCTCATTTCCAGGCTTAAAATAAATTACACATGATAGCAAGCATAAATATCAGATCTGAAAACGATTTGAACTATAGTAGCTTATATTTTTATTTTATATTGTGACAAAATAGAATGACCAAATTTTAAAGTTGAATGGTCATTGACCAAATTAAATAATAAATGACTAAATCAAATATAGCAATTGCACGTTACTGACTTCTCGAGACGAAATTGAATTAAGCAATTCATGAAATTGAATGTCGATTGTTTGAAAATGGATGGGAAGACCTATATTATAGGTTTTATTGTCCATTTTAAGTAACACTTTCATTCAATTTTATAAATTTGTCACACATTATCGTCCGGTACAATTAAAAGGACCTCATATTTGAGCGGAATCATCACATTTGGGAGAAAATCAGCTAATTTCGACCGCATTAAAGGGATAGTTGAGTTTTGGTGAAACTGAATTTTAGTAACCAAAACCTGCATCATTACATTACAAACTAGAAGGCCGACAAAGTCAGCATACCCACGCCTCCCATTTTCCCCTATTTTCCTGATTCTAACCAGTCTAGATGTATTCAATATGTAAAAATGAACATCTGTTCATCTTCACATTAGTGTCGGGTCAATAATAATTATTAAATAAATAAATGTATTTTTCGGAAACTTACCAATTTCTTGGCGCTTCAAAGTTCAGATCAGCGTGTTGCAATTCAATTCCGTTCCGTATTAATTAACCCGGAATCGAAAGTACCGTACCATAACATATGGTACCGTGCGCGCGATCGCGATGCACACCTGGACTAAACTTGTTAGTTGCTGCTCGATTGGATTCAGCGAGGTTACCGTACCGCGCCTATAACGTGCAGATATTATTTAGGCACACACGTGCATTAAATACATACTCAAACTTCAAGGTTCCACAGAATTTGCAGGGGTCAACCAATCATCACCAAAATCTAATCGATTCTTCCATGTCACTATCCAAACATTCCCTGAAAATTTGGTGCAAATCCGTTCACCCGTTCTCTAGTTATCTTGTACACAAACAAACAAAAAAAAAAAAAAAAAAACAGACAAACAAACAAACAAACAAACAAACAAACAAACAAACAAACAAACAAACATACGGAACCCTTTACATAACCCCCTGCCGATTTCATCGGCGTGGGTAACTAATAGTTATAACTAGAAAGGAACACAACATTACAAACTAGAAGGCCGACAAAGTCAGCATACCCACGCCTCCCATTAGCCCTGTTCTACCCCTTCGTCGGCCTCAACCCTGTTTTGCTTACCGATGCATCCTAAAAACATAGTGATCAACCGTTGAACAGAATCCCCCACAACTCCAGGCATAGTAAACTATGCTGACTGGGTATGCCTGCAGGGAGGGCTTGAAAATGCCGACATCTGTCCAATTTATTGGCGATAAATGTAACATAAATCATGAATTCAAACAAAATAAACTATTACAAACAATAACAGATACCTTATCTTCCTGATTCTGCAAACTTTTATGTCCATTTCTCTTGCATAAATATGATTTTAGATCTTTTCATGACAGCTATCTGCCGATTCGCACGTGTTTTTACTAGCTGCCTGTGTAGTATAGATATGCCTAATATTTATGCATTGCAATATGCACAACACATTACATGCGGGTGTGTACTATGTGTAAGTACATCTATTGGCATGGCGTGTGCGCCACGTTGTTTTCTTGAAATGATTTGAGACGGGAGAGACGAGGAGAGACTAGTGTGAGAAGGGAGAGGAGAAGAGAGACTGTGTGTGTGTGATAAGTACATTAGTGCGTGTGTGCCATCGCGATCGCACGGAGCACAAATAGAAATGCATAGACGGTAGTGCATTATCGGATTTCCCAAAATCCGTAACATTTCAGCGCCATTCCGTACTCCCGTAATTGTTGTCAATTTCCGTACCAATAAATACATACTCAAACTTCAAGGTTCCACAGAATTTGCAGGGGTCAACCAATCATCACCAAAATCTAATCGATTCTTCCATGTCACTATCCAAACATTCCCTGAAAATTTGGTGCAAATCCGTTCACCCGTTCTCTAGTTATCTTGTACACAAACAAACAAACAAAAAAAAAAAAAAAAAAACAAACAAACAAACAAACAAACAAACAAACATACGGAACCCTTTACATAACCCCCTGCCGATTTCATCGGCGTGGG
This sequence comes from Echinarachnius parma, assembly GCA_037951105.1. Lineage (NCBI taxonomy): Eukaryota > Metazoa > Echinodermata > Echinoidea > Clypeasteroida > Echinarachniidae > Echinarachnius > Echinarachnius parma. Next base: position 9,469 of record JBAMJV010001794.1, read on the forward strand.
TAATGACGTAGTAAAGATCATGTTATCATTAAAAAAAGAGCCGTTAAAACGTAAGAGGGCGCTCTCTAAACATATTTCAGCCGTCTCTGAACCGATTTTGATCAAACAAAGATGATTTTATTATTTAAATATTATGCTCTTCAAATTTTACACTCAGTTTTTCATTACCTCACAACAAAATAAGTAGTCTAGCGCCCTCTCTACCAAAACTCAACTATCCCTTTAAGCTCACTTTCAAAGACAAGAAGAATATATGTGGCAAACAGCCTCCGCCGAAAAAGAAAAAAACATGTACTCCATGCACGTAGGGTACAGGAAGCGCTTTATATTCACTTGGTCTAATACCGCTTGGTCTAATCATCAGTTCGTCTAACTCCACTTCGTCTCAACCCATTTGGTCTAATCATCACTAGGTCTAATGCCCATTTAGGCAATTGCCGTTTCGTCTAATCACCAAATGGGCCAATTGTCACTTCGTCTACTTTTTTTTTTTCCTCGTTTCGTCTATTATCACTCTATTATCACTCGTCTAATACTAGTTCGTCTAATTCTCAGTTAGGCTACTCTTCATTTGGTCTATATGCAATTCGTCTAATTACCGTTTGGTCTATAACCATTTGGTCTAATATCCATTTAGTCTATTACCATTTGGTCTATTACCATTTCGTCTAATACCAATAGGTCTATTTTCCACAAAAGCAGGTCGTCTAATGCCATTTCGTCTAAACACTATTTCGGCTAATGACCATTTAGTCTAATTCTCATTTGGTCTAACGATCGCCTACACTGACCACTGTGATGGCCATCGCCTGCATACCGTATGAAAGATTCCATACGGCTGTAATTATAGCTCTATGGATATTTAGCCACAGCGGTTTTACTAGACGAAACCTGTGTATAAAAGAAAACTAATTGGCCGCTACAATCAGGTGACCTCCATAGACAAGTCCCAAAATATCGTTTGTACGTTCACCACCCAAGGGAAAATAGATATGTGGCCGCTATAAACAAGTGAACTTTATAGACGAATTTCATCAAACAGTGTATATTGACCACCTAAAAGAAAACAAGATAGTGGGCGTCATAATCAAGTACCATAAAAAACAGGTTCCATAACATCGTATATCGTCAAACAGGGGCGTAGACAACGGAGGATGAGGGGGATGCATCCCCCACCTCTTTGATGTCTGTAATCTGTGTTACCCTGTCCTTTATCGTCATTAACCTCACACCTACATGCATAGGCGCCGGAAGTGGGGTGGCAGGGGGCGGCCGCCCCCCCCCCCCCAATCCAAAAAGTGGGGGGGGGGGGGGGGGGGGGGCAAAACGCAATTTTGCCCCCCCCAAAAAAAGCCCCCCCTCCCCCCCCCCCCCCCCAAAAAAAAAGAGTGGGAAAAAAAAAATCAAATGTATGAGCTGACGTTCAAAAACTAGTTTATACATCCATTTTCAATTTTCGCTGCTCAGTTTGTTGTAAACATCTGATGAGAGCATGGACATTTTATTCTTTTTGGGTTTAACTCGGATTCTAAATTTCCTTCACAGGTATGGCATGAAGTGCACCAAATTGCACCATTTCAAGTTTATAAATGCAAAATCTTCCCCGTGGGAGGGGGATACCCCCTCCCAAACCCTCCACCTCTGGCTCTGCCCAAGCCCGGTCGGTCGCATCGCTCCCTCGGGATTCGTTATTGCCTGTAGGCTATGTTGTTGGATCATACATGCGCCATATGGTTCATGTTGGAACTATGTATGACACTAAATACAATATTTATGTGTGAGTTTGGGTGCATATTTATTAGTGCGTCAATTATTTGTTTTCTTCGTGAAAAATATATCAAATCATAACACGCTTTCCCAGATACAGTTAATCTTAAGCCCGAATTTCCTATCTAGGTATGCACCAGATTGCACAATTTCATGTCCATAAATGCAAGATCTTTCTTACTGTAGGATGGGGATACCCCTCCCAAACCCTCCCCCTCCCTCCCTGCACCAGTAGGCGCGCCGGGAGCAGTTTTGGATTGGGGGGGGGGGGCAAAACCCCAAGGGGGCTCACAATTTGTGTATGTAGGGGCTCATGCCCAACCACACTCTGGGTTGCCAACTTTGAGCCAGATGTGAGAGTGAGACATTGCGAGGGAGCGAAGCGACTGAGCGGGGGGAGGGTGTGGGAGGGGGGTGTCCCCCCTCCCACGGTAGGCAGCTATTGCATTTTTGGACTTGAAATTGTGCAATCTGGTGCATACCTAGATAGGAAATTCGGCTGTATTTGGGAAAGCGTGATATGATCGACCAGAAAGTTTTAATATATTTTTCACGTAAAAAACAAATAATTGACACACCAATAAATATGTACCCCAAAACACACAACAACATAAACCATAATTATGCAACATTATGTATGATCCAACAACACACAGCCAATAATGAGTCCCGAGGGAGCGAAGCGCCTGAGGGCTGGTGCAGGGAGGGAGGGGGAGGGTTTGGGAGGGGGTATCCCCCTCCCACGGTAAGAAAGATCTTGCATTTATGGACTTGAAATTGTGCAATCTGGTGCATACCTAGATAGGAAATTCGGGCTTAAGATTAACTGTATCTGGGAAAGCGTGTTATGATTTGATATATTTTTCACGAAGAAAACAAATAATTGACGCACTAATAAATATGCACCCAAACTCACACATAAATATTGTATTTAGTGTCATACACAGTTCCAACATGAACCATATGGCGCATGTATGATCCAACAACATGGTCTACAGGCAATAATGAATCCCGAGGGAGCGAAGCGACCGACCGGGCTTGGGCAGAGCCGGAGGGGGAGGGTTTGGGAGGGGGTATCCCCCTCCCACGGGGAAGATTTTGCATTTCTAAACTTGAAATGGTGCAATTTGGTGCACTTCATGCCATACCTGTGAAGGAAATTTAGAATCCGAGTTAAACAAAAAAATAATAAAATGTCTATGCTCTCATCTGATGTTTACAACAACCTGAGATAAACTGTTCGCGCGCGAAGCGCGCAGCGAAAATTGAAAATGGATGTATAAACTAGTTTTTGAATGTCAGCTCATACATTTGATTTTGTCTTTCCCACTCTTTTTGGATTGGGGGGGGGGGGGGGGCGGCCGCCCCCCCCCCCCCCCTGCCACCCCACTTCCGGCGCCTATGTGCACCAGCCCACAGGCGCTTCGCTCCCTCGGGACTCATAATTGGCTGTGTGTTGTTGGATCATACATAATGTTGCATAATTATGGTTTATGTTGTTGTGTGTGTGTTTTGGGGTACATATTTATTAGTGTGTCAATTATTTGTTTTCTACGTGAAAAATTTCGGGTCGATCAAATCATATCACGGTTTCCAAAATACAGCCGAATTTCCTATCTAGGTATGCACCAGATTGCACAATTTCAAGTCCAAAAATGCAAAAGCTCCCTACCGTGGGAGGGGGGACACCCCCCTCCCACACCCTCCCCCCGCTCAGTCGCTTCGCTCCCTCGCAATGTCTCACTCTCACATCTGGCTCAAAGTTGGCAACCCAGAGTGTGGTAGGACATGAGCCCCATCACACACAAATTGTGAGCCCCCTTGGGGTTTTGCCCCCCCAATCCAAAACTGCTTCCGGCGCGCCTGATCAATACAAACCAGATCAGGGCAGTGCCTCATAACTTCCCACTGGCAATTGACGTAACTAGTCTAATGTATCGTGCCTTCGCAGAACTTTGTTGCGATTGCAAGATCACGTGACAAAATTCTAGTACGGCCGGAACGACGTAGCAGCCGCCGATTTGTGTATAATGTCAATGGATCCTTTACTTCCTGGCATGATACCCGAAACTAAATGAAGATATTTATTCAAGAATATTAATTTCATGACACTTTCAGTGCTAATTATGCAAAGAGAACAACATCTGTCTAACATTTCCAAGAAATTCGATAATTTCTGTCACATTGTAATGCAACAAACTGAATTTTAATGAACATATTTCGAAACTCGAATGCCACTTATAATCACACGGCTGGCGGCGCACTGCATTGCATGCAATCAAGCTGCATGGCAGTCCAAGCACTGTCTGCATTGTACCCGGGCCCCACCCGGGCCGTGCTATGTTTCGCTCGGGAAACTGATATGTAAGATAAATGAAGGGTAAGAATTGTCTTTGTATGGAAAAGCATTGAAATGTATTTTAGATATTCCATACTAAGGGGAAATCATATCAAGTTTGTCAGAAATGAATACTAAGTAGTTAAATTTGGGTTTGATCGGGTTCTGGATTTCGTTCTGCATGAAATTTTACGAAACACAAAACAATTGCATATTGTTTGAGTGCAATGTACGGCGCGGCAGGAAGAAAGGAGAGTAATTTTTGTCAATCAAAATCGAGTTGTATCCTTGAATTTTAAACAAACGATCGTATTCCTTGAATTATCTGAAAATGTATATTGTTCTCGATATATGTTAGGCAATGACAGTGTTATAGAGTTGATACTCATGAATAAATATCTTCATTTAGTTTCGGGTGTCATGTCAGGAAGTAAAGAGTCCATTGACATTATACACAAAGCGGCGGCTGCTACGTCGTTTGGCAATCCGGCCGTACTAGAATTTTGTCACGTGATCTTGCAATCGCAACAACTGCGAAGGCAAAGTGCTGGTGATTATTTCGTTCCCTTGACCGTTTCAAATTTAAAGGGATCTAATAAAATTGTCAAAACTATATTTAAAAAAATATTGATGATTATAGACGTTGGTTGATTATCTTTTGTATATTTTCCAGCTGGTGCCCATCGACTTCTCGTTTTTTCTGCAGGGTGTGATTTCTTATAGAACTATGAATTCTCCATTTTGTAGTAATAATTGTTACGAGTATTGATTGATTTATTGTTGTGTGGAGCGCCGCCCCGCCACCTGATGAAGTCCCACGGAAGAATAGAAAGCTGCACCGTTTACTAGACAGACACATCCATCTTGTTATGGGGGTCTATTATGACGTCATACTATCTACCCCCATCGCGATAGAGAACGGGTGAGAACAAAAAATCGTCAAAGAACCCTCGAAACATTGGCTGATTTTTTGGACTAATCGTTTACGTGCCTGTTGTGTTGATGTTATATACATGTAGTCTGGAAAGAGACTAGCAACCAAGAGTCTGGAGTGCAGACTATGAGAAGTTTCGAGAATAAAGTTATCTCAAGATGACCTGAATTCCAGTGTCAAAATGCATCCTTATTTTATGCTTACTACTGAGGATACAACATAATTTTGGCGACGAGGATGGCGAGTTTGCAACCTCCGCCATCATTTCTTGCTACTCCGGGTTCTCCAGCTATTCCATGGAAGCAATGGAAAGGACTTTTCGAGACATATTTGCTTGCCAGTGGAGCGACAAGGTTTGCCGACGAACGGAAACGTGCATTGCTACTACACTGTCTGGGCCCGGAAGGACCACGCCTGCGTCGCGATGTACACTAGCGAATGGGAAACTGTATGGCCAAGTATGCCCAAGTATGCCCAAAAGTCACACTGCCGTATAGCAGTAGTGACTTCACTAACCCCCGTTTTTTTTTTGTAGCACTGTATATGACGTTAAATTAATCACTGTGTGTTTTTTTATTTTCTCACCAAACTTTGCAGATCGTGCTAGATGACAGGTTTAAAATCCTCCATTTGGAGGCGTCACGTTGCCCCTAGCTAAATTGAAATGGGCTACAATTTTATTCGTTGGTCCTGAAATGCACGTCAATCCAGCATCACCGCACACGTAATAATGGCGTTCACCGTGTAGCTAGCGCAAATTGTATTACGTCATCAATCATACGAACTTGTTTTGGTCGGAAGCAAGGCTCATCATCAACTGTTAAAACTGCAAAGTAAAAATGTATAATTTAATTTAATGTGTGTACGTTTTTTCATAAAAAATAAATATATTCCATCGTATTTTATTTAATTCTATTCAAAAATCAGTCGTTACAATTTTTAAATCCATATTCTTTAAAAGTTTGAAAAACAACAATTCGCAAGCAAAATACGGTAGTTTCATCTCAAGCGCACTCAGTGGCACACACTTTATTTCCGATTTGACAGGCATACAATAATGTGCGTAAGTAATTTACAACGTATCAATTCATGGCTGGACGAAGACTACCTAACGAAAGGTCATTTCAGCAACACACTTTTCACGGTACTTCCGTCGCAAGCGTGTGCGATGATCAGCGCTCGACGCGACTGCATGGCAAATGAACGTGAAATATTGGCTGATTCATAGCAAGAAAAGTGGGTAAGTATCAAAAACACATCTTTCAATGATTTAATTTCACCTTATAGATTACAAATTTCATGTCATAAGTGGAATGAATGAACGGGGAGAAACCCTACCTTACGTTTTGATGTAGGTGGGGATGTGGGTACCTGTATAGGTACCCACATGTAATGGGGATGGGAAGGACAGCGTGTATTCCACACGTTGCCTGCGATTGCGGTGGAAGGTGCGGACGATGTCGATTCGTATGCAGCAGCGGTCCAACGATTGAACGGACATTTCACACCAGCGATCAACGTTGTGTCGGAGCGATACAGATTTCGGCAACGCGGACAACGACATGATGAAGGAGTGGAAAGTTATGTAAGTGCACTTCGAGCATTATCAATTAACTGTGCATTTGGTGATATGCTGGATGAGTTTGTTCGTGATCAATTGGTGGAAAAGACTAATTCAGAGCGAATACGTGAACGGTTGTTAACGGAGCCGGCCCTGACGTTACAATCTGCAGTAACGATTGCACGACAAATGGAGTCAGCAGTCAGGGATGCAAGAGAACTTGAGTCTTCCGCCACTGCTACTGGCATTAATCGACTCCATCAGCAGAAACCTCGCTCAAAGTCGAAATTTCCAAGTACAAAGAAAAATGTGAAACAGAACAATAACTCAACTGCAGTGTGCTTCAGATGTGGCAGTAAGGGACATAAAGCTAATGATCCTGTATGCAAAGCCAGAAATGTCACTTGCTCATCCTGCAACAAAATGGGACATTATGCGAGAGTATGCAAGTCAACGCCGGTACGTACAATACAAGAGCGTGTGCAGAGTAGTGATGACAATGTGCAAATTTTGAATGTCAATCAAAACAACATCATGTGTCCAGTGACGCTGAATGGAACTGTACGAGTACACATGATTTTTGATACCGGTTCTCCAGTAACCTTGCTTCCGGCAGCCGTGTTTGATGAACATTTTGGGAATGACGTGCTCGAAGCCATTCCTGACTCAGTTTCATTTGTGACATACCTCCACGAGCCCATACCTACACGTGGGTTGATCAGGACACAAGTTGCATTTGGGGACTCAGTCGTCGCAGAGGGCACCATCTACATAGTGGAAAGCGGTGAGCCAATCCTAGGAAGGGATTTGATTTCTGCCCTTGGACTTACGCTGAAGGACAATGTGATTCAAAGCATAAATCCTACATCTACTACTACATCCATACCAGCCAGTTACCCGGCACTCTTCAGGGAAGGCGCTGGTATCGCCAAAGGGTTTGCGCATAGAGTGCAAATCAAACCAGGTGCCTGTCCGGTTCAACAAAAACTACGCCGACTACCGTTTGCAGTGAGAGAAAAGGTATCACTAGAATTGCAACACTTGGAGGAGAGTGATATCATTGAGAAGATCGACGCCAGCGAGTGGGTATCGCCACTGGTGGTTGCATACAAGAAGTCGGGGGATATCAGACTGTGTATTGACTTGCGTGAGGTCAATAAGGCGATTGTGGTCGACAAATATCCCCTGCCTCACATCCAAGAACTTCTCGCAGAGTTGAGGGACAGTGCCATTTTCAGTACATTGGACTTAACATCTGCTTACCACCAGCTACTACTGCATGAAGAATCCAGAGATCTGACCGCCTTTATAACTCATGAAGGGTTATTTCGCTTCAAGCGGGTGTGCTTCGGTCTAGCTTCAGCTCCGTCAGCCTTCCAGAAGCTGATGTCTTCATGCTTGGCAGGATTGCCAGGTGTTCAGTGCTACCTGGATGATGTCGTCATTTACGGAAAGACGCTTGAGGAGCACGATGCACACCTTGCCGCAGTCCTGAAGAAGTTGCAAGACGTCGGATTGACACTGAACCAGCAGAAGTGTCAGTTCCGAGTCAAATCCATCCGTTTCCTGGGTCACATGATCTCCGCAGATGGTCTCCATCCTGATCCTCTGCGCGTTGATGATATTCTCAAGACCCCTGCTCCTGAAGATCTGGCTAGCCTACGTTCCTTCATTGGCCTTGCGTCGTATTACGCCAGATTCATTCCTGATTACGCTACAGTCATTGAACCGATGAGAGCGATGACACGCAAGGATGCTGTGTTCGAGTGGACTCCAGCAGTACAGCAAGCATTCGATTGCGTAAAACAGGAGATTGCAACTGCTACGGTGCTCCATCTGTTCAATCCGGATCTGCCGACAATCGTGGAAACAGACGCATCTGCCTACGGTCTGGGTGCTGTATTGCTACAGGTAAAGAATGGCCATGAGTTCCCAGTCGCGTTTGCGTCAAGAAAACTGTCCGCCGCGGAACGAAACTACTCCGTTGGCGAAAAAGAAGCGTTAGCGTGTGTGTGGGCCAGCGAGAAGTGGTTTACCTACCTATGGGGACGACACTTCACGTTACGTACTGATCACCAGTCCCTGTGTACGCTGTTATCGTCTCGAGGTACAGGACGTCAGAGTATGCGCATTGCTAGATGGTCTACACGGCTGATGCGATTCAACTACACCGCAGAGTACAAGCCTGGACATCGCAATGTCGTCGCAGATGCACTGTCGCGATTACCACAACCTACCGCAGATGTCATAGAGGATGATGATCACGAAGTGGTAATCCAGATGGTCAATGCCGTTTTCGCTGAAGCTACAGTTTCAAAAGCAGAGATTCAAGCGGCTACTGCTTCTGATCAAGTTCTGCAAGAGGTGATCGCGCAAGTTTCGCGAGGATGGTCCAAAGCCGCACTGAAAAACGACGCGCTGAAACCATTCTACATGGTTCGAGATGAGCTAGCTGTGCTGGACAACTGCTTGTTCCGAGGAGACAGGCTTGTCGTTCCTTCAGCCTGTTGTTCAACCTTGATCGCAGCCGCTCATTCCGCTCATCAGGATATCGTACGCACCAAACAACGATTGCGGGAGTTGTATTGGTGGCCTCGCTTGGATAAGATGGTTGAAGAATCCATCCGAGAGTGCTTCGCATGTCAGGCTAGTGATAAGGTCGCGAAAACGAGAGATACACCGCTACAGCCAGTACCCTTGCCGCCCGGTCCTTGGCAAAAGTTAGGTATCGATATCACTGGTCCGTTCAATTCTACACGCGATTGCAAATACGCGATAGTTCTGATTGATTACTACAGCAAATGGGTAGAAATAGCATTTGTTTCTGATATCACATCTAGGTCAGTGATCGCATTCTTGTCGCAAATCTTCGCACGAGAAGGATTGCCCGAAGAAATTGTGTCGGACAACGGCACGCAATTTGTTTCAGCTGAATTCGAAGCATTCCTCGCGCAGATGAAGATTCGTCATCTGAAGTCATCTCTCTACTATCCAAGAGCGAATGGAGAGGTGGAGAGATGGAACCGCGTGCTGAAGCAAACTTTGCAGATAGCGAAGAATACCGGAACGCCATGGAAAGATTCCGCCGTCCAACTGCTCATGGCGTATAGATCGACTCCGCATGCAACTACAGGGGCGTCTCCGGCGGAACTGCTACATGGGAGGAGGATGGTGACCCCGGTCAATATTCGTGGATTCCAGGAGAAAGCTGACGATGCCGACATTCGTGCGCGTGTCAAGAAAAATCAAGAAAAGTCGCGAATATACACCAACCGCAAGCGAGGGGCGAAAGAGCCCACATTCTGTGTGGGTGATTGGGTACGCGTAAAGTCAGGTGGACCTGGAAAGCGTGCCAAATTTGGGGCACGACAACAAATCGTTGCACAGAAAGGTCCGTACACCTTTGTGCTCGATGATAAACGTGTATGGAACGCATCGAAACTCACGTTTTCTCGTGAGCGAAGGGAGAGATAAATGAGATTCTTTCCAAAGACAAAAACTGATAAGGAGCAACAAATAAATAAAGGACAATGTGAATTGTTGTACTTATACTTGAAAGAAAGATACTTTAACATTTAAGTTATAGTAAATGATGGTTACAAGAAGTAACATTTTATTTCATGCAGATTTGTTAATGGGTTTAATGGTAATTTAAGATAAACCAGACGGTATTGCAAAAATACATTTTGCTTTAATAGTACACTTACTTTGATGGTTAAAGGTTACCATGAGAAGTTCATGTTTGATTTGATTTTGTGGACATAAATATTATGCTTTAAATTACACTTTCAGTATGTTCATGCAAGTACAAGTTTAGCAAGTACTGAATTTTGGTTTTGAAGAAACAAACAGTTATTCTTATTGTTATACATTTAGTTACTTGAACCAGAATATATTATTGTATATGAAAGAAATACTATGTAAGTTATGCTTGAAACACAAGTACATGCTAAATGATGTTACTCATTGGAACTTCATAATTTTGAAATTATTACTGAGCTAATTACCACAATATCCATGATTCATTTATTGCTATATCACTTATGCCTTATACATACAGGCTTTACTCTGGTTGAATATGAAAATGCAACTCTGGAAAAGTACAACTGATTATTATGATATTCTTGCTTTAATTACTGCTACAACCAATTACACTTATCAGTATACCTTTTAAAGTAATGATTGCACATGTTTTGAAATGTACAGTTATGCATGTAACTTTAAAAGGAGAGAGGAAATGTTGTGTTGATGTTATATACATGTAGTCTGGAAAGAGACTAGCAACCAAGAGTCTGGAGTGCAGACTATGAGAAGTTTCGAGAATAAAGTTATCTCAAGATGACCTGAATTCCAGTGTCAAAATGCATCCTTATTTTATGCTTACTACTGAGGATACAACAGTGCCTTTGCAGTTCTTCCATCGCATTGCATGATAGGACAGTTAGTAAGATGGTACGGAAGTTCGCTCAAAGTTTTCTGCATGCTAGTACCACCAATCTATCGATGGCTAGTACTAGATTATGTGTATGCACTCAGCACGTAACTGAGAATGTCGCCCAAAACTAAGCGAATAAATTTGCTAATGAATATCAACCTCATGAATTTTCCAGTGCAAACTATAAAAAGAGGACAATAATTATACCTGTCTTATCATTTTCTAACACGTATGTTCTCGCACACAACACTTAATTGACGCCACCACGCACTGCACGAATGAATAGGCCGAAACGAAACGCTGAAATTGTTGCTTGCTGATAATTAAGTGCATAGTTCCAATCACTTCTAGGCCCCGTTGCAGAAAGAGATACAATCGATTGTAAGTACCGATTCATCGTAAGTCAGAAAATTTACGCGTTTCAACCAATCAAATTTGCGAATCTAGAACACGTGATCTGACTTACGATTAATTGCAAATTACAATCGATTGTATCTCTTTCTGCAACGGGGCCCTGGTCGTATATTATTTCTTGAGTATCACTAATAACGGAAATATTCAATGTTTTTTTAAACCACCATCAACTGTTTTGACTGACCACTGGAGGCTGCCATGTTATCTAAAAGTACTGGTACCACATAAAACAAATTCTGCACTCATCAGTTACAGCTTGCGAAAATTCCAGCGTTTCATTTGCCTTTAAGGGGCCCAGTGGGGTATTCATTTTTTTTCCCACCAAAATGAAGATTTGTATCTTAAAATGATCCATGGATTCTAAGCTTTAAGAAAATACATACATTGTGGGGTAGAGGGTAGCTATTAAAAGGACAAATTAAGGATTTCGTTATCAATGTTGTACCTTTTGGGGGCCGAAAGTGATTATTTTCTGGCTTAGATTGGGGATTTTTAATTGTACTTTTCATAAATAGACCAAATAAAATTGTCCCAAATCAAAATTTTTACCATCCAAATAGGGTTTCCCCTTTTTTAGAGTGATGCAGCAACATCTAATGTCATGCAGAAAATAAACATGGCAGTTTATAGGTGATTAACATACCCTAAACTTCCATTGAACCAACTACCGACTATTTATCCCGCTATGTTCCTATATTTTTTTATGTCACATTTATCAAACAAATATCAATATTGTATATGACCTTTCAAGCTCATTTGCCGAAAATCAGATTGTTTAGACTAAAATTCTAAAAACTTGAAAAGTATTCACTCAAATTCAATGAAATTTGGAGAGATTGTTCATTTTTCTGAGATGAAGAGAATAATGGTGGCTTTTAGAGGTATCTCTACATTTCTGATTTTTTTTTTTTAATTTTGATTTCAGTAGGAAGATGGATGAATATTAGAAAAAGCCACCATTAGTTTGTTTGTCTATCACTGTAGTTTCTATGTTTACATTAACAAAGATGTATACCCCTACAATTTTTAGAAGATGCGATTTGAATGATGGCATGTCAATTTTTTTATTTTTTTATTTGTTCAATATATTTGCCTTTTGAGCTCTTATTTTAAGTCCTATTGTCTGTTTACTTTTTTGGATTCCTCACATTCTCAGCTTTCCAGCAGTATATGGTTTGTAGGGGGTAGCTTCAATAGTTTGAAAGATATTCATGATTCCGTGAAAGTGCGCGAAAATGGCAAATAATACCCCACTGGGCCCCTTAAGTAATACCTACTGGAATGCTACCCAGGGAGTGGAGAGAGTGCAAAATAATTGCTGGATTGATTGTGGGAGTGTATCCAATGACAAAGGTAATAATGTGAAATGCAGGTCCCTCTGGGAGAGCGCTGCAAAATTACTTAAGAGGCTAGCCTGGATAAATAAATTTAAGCAAAAAAAAATGCTTTATGCCCCGTTCCTTTGATGCAAATATCCTGGAGCCTATGCAAAAGTGTCTTTCCACAAGACATTAGATCCACATTAGCTGCTCCAATCCCAAGAGCAGTACATTTAAAGGGATCTAGTAACATTGTCCAAATCCCCAAAATCCAATGCGGGAATTCTCCCGGTTCCCTCATACCATCAACAATAGAAGCATGGGACAGGTTTTTTTGTATTATCCACTGGATAGTCCTAACCCATGTACAAAGTCAGTGCAACGAGAATATCGCTTTGCATTTTTGCTCATTACTTGGCCATAATATTATGTCCCATTTAACTTTAAACTTTCACACAATGCCCAGTGGACATATCAGATAACAATATACTTTGTATCATCCACACATCACTTTTTGCACATGTCAAAGTTACTAGATCCCTTTAAATTAAGGTACCCGACGTTAATTTCATCCAATGTCACAGTTGCTTGGTTAAAGGGGCCATGTAATGCGAATACATGCTGACTTCTATTTATCTGTATTAGTGTATACATCAAATATTTGTAAACTGTTTAACCGAAATATGTTTTGATTTTAAAATATATTTTGCAATTATTTTGTTCATCTTGCTAAGGCAAGCCTTAGCCCCACCTCTTAAAAAAAACCTCTCCAGAGTGAAATTCTGTATCATCTGTCAATCACAACTCGGTTACTTTAAGATGAACAATCCACCTTCGCTCAGGCTGAGCGCCTGCTCACAATAGTATCACATCTTTGAATACACTTCCAACCCACACAATTTCAATTTCAATAGCAGTTGCTACATGTCAGAAAACCTCAACAATCATAAGGACAAGAAAAAGCACTGATAAGCTAAAAAAGGACAAAAAAAATATGCCCACAATAGCATGCCCTGCATGCTTCCATACAATAGCTTGTCAGTGCCTTTCTTGTCATAATGATGGTTGGACTTTCCTCACATAGCAACTGCTATTGAAATTGAAAGTGTGTTAGTTGGTAGTGTATTCAATCATGTGATACTATTGTGAGCAGGCGCTCAGCTTTGGTGAAGGTGCATAGTTCATCTTATAAGTAACTGAGTTGTGATTGACAGATGAGGTCACTTGCAGAATTTCACTATGGAGACATTTTTCGTGGGCGTTCCCAATTTGAATTTTCAAGTTGATTTCTCGTTTCATTGACTTTTCCATTGAAAAAAATATTATGAAAAACTATTCCTGATAGGCTAAAAAATCTTTTTAATGTGATTTCCATGACATAGAACCTTTAAAGTGAAGGATATAAATCTCTAGCAAATATAAGAAGTACTAATGTTGAAACGGAACACTCTCAAAACAACCAAAAGATAGAAATGCAAAAGAAACGCAAATTTCCTTAAATGATGACCATTTCTTTATTGGACCTAAAATACAATGGTTGACAGAAATGCAAGACACAACTCATTTTTTCCATTAAACTACTTTAAATTCAAACTCAACCCATTCTTAAAATTAATGCTGGTAAATAATAGTTATGAAAATCAACACAAATTAAAAACAAATTGGAGGCTCTGCTTTTATAATTTCGTTTGGATATCTAATATTTAAAAAAAGTCTAAATATTACCATTTGAATCTTTAAAAATACTGGGAAATATAATTACTGTGGTAATTACAACAATAAACTAGCTCTCCTGTGAAATTTTTTTGTTATCTATCGACTTGTTATATCTACTTATTAAGATATATAATTTTGGTACATATATGTTGACAAAATCTACAAAATATATAGTTATAACTAATTAATTATTCAATTAATGAGGAATAATTTTTGTCTTAAAGATTGTCAAGCGTGGAGATATTACACCGCGGGTCGCCATGTTGAACTAGGCAAGTTTGTGCGCACTGCACAACACGGTTGCAGTATGCAGTACGCACCGTGCGCAGGAAGTTCGCAAGATGGCGCCGCACATCTGATTTGCGAATCCGAACCACCTTTAATTGTATGACTTAACTCTTTTACATTACTCGGCTTCTTGTACATAGTATATAATATAATAAAACTCCATCCTTAGTTACAAGAAATAAACCCAAAATGTTAAATAAAATCTCAATTATTCTGAAATACGTCCTGTAAATGTAATACTGTATAGATATAAATTAACTGAAACATTCAACTTTTCAAATCCATACATATATATCCCATAATATAAACCAGAGAACCAAAAGCTTAATTAATACTGTTCACAATCTTTAACAATTGGACAAAAATCTGGAAGATCATATCTTCATAAACTATCTATTCTTTTTCATATTTTTGTTAAAAGATGCAATGTATATTAGTACCAAATAAACCTGTTTTAAACCTAAAGAATTATATCATAAATCAGAAAGTTTAGTACTTTATGCCTTTGTAGCAGAACAAATGTAATTGTTTTCCCCTGCTTTGCAAGCACGCCACTTTCCCATTGCCATTACCCCAACCCCCCCCCCCCCCCCCCCCCAAAAAAAAAAGATACATAAAATGAAATCCAGAAATATATATGACACAGGATTATTCAAATTATATTAATGCAAAATTTTCCTTCACATTTGGCAAAAATGGGATTAAAATGAAAGTGGCACGTATGTTTCAAAGAAATGACAAGGGACACTTAGTGCCCATTAAAATGATTACTTATTTCCAAAATATGCCTATTAAATTATTACAAGCTGCAAAAAAAAAAGTACACTCCAATACAATGAAAATTTTCCAGATCGATTCCTCCAGTTACTTACACAGAGCTTATAAGATATATGCAATACAACATACTTGACAATTGCTAAATAAAAATTCTAGCTGCCTTAACGTTAATTCACCACATACCGTGAGAACGATCTACATGTAAATCATCAAAAATTCCTTGAAAAGTGTTTTAATTACATTGTTGTTAACCTATATTATATAGCACACAAGAAATGTGTTCAGCAGGAGGGCTCTTCGATCATTTAGGGGCCATCTTTTGGGCATTTGAGGTAAAATCGCCCTGAGCCCCTTTGTGCAATTCTCACTGGCGCAGGAATTGCCTACATCTTCATCATTTAGAAATAGCGCAAGAATCTTCAGGATTGAAGGAGGCAGATTAACCCGAAGATGAAGAAGAAAGTTAATTACCATAATGTTGATTTACAGTAGTCTAAAATGTTTTGATTAGTCAAAAAAGCTGGTTAACCAATAACTGCTGCATAGCATGATTTTGTTTTCCGTTAAAAGTAGGTTTCATTGGGGAGGGAAAAAAAGTAACAGGGGCTCCTAAAACCTCTGAAATACTTAGTTTACTAGTTGTAACAATAAATATGTATACAGATATCATTCCCCCTTTTTTGTTTCATTCTCATGAGTATGTGGTGAAAGAACGTTCAATATACCTGACAATATTTACATGATTATCGATTTATGAGCACAGTAAGTTTTGGTGACAAGCATTCTCAAAGAGACTATGTACAATATTCAATTTTATGATGGTCTGCCAAGCACACACAGACCATGTACAAGCCCTAATAACACAATGTTAACCCTCACAAGTACCACTGACATATTAGCCCAAATTCTCAAAAGGTTTTTAATGTGACCCAAGGTTATTTTAAGTCCATTGATTTAATGTAAACACACTACTGGTACTTCCAAATTAAGTCCAATGGTTCAGTGTATGAAATGGACTCGTAAAATGTCCAATGATGGTATATCGTCTGTGGGTTACATTTCATCAATGGTCTAAAGAAATTGTGTCATGAGACACAATTTAACCTGGGGTTAATTCTAACCAGCTATTGAGGATTGGGGCCGATTTTTTTAACACACTGTGCTAGGCTTGGTATAGGGAGGGTTAACTGTGCTGAATAAACCCAAGAATACAATGAACACATTCACTGCATCCTTGGGGGTATTCAAGCACAACCATTATGTTATCAAGTAGTTATCATCATGGAACAAATAATGCCTCCAAACGCTTTATTGCGAAGGCATACAAATCCTTCTAACATGACTTAAAATTAATTAACTGTAATAAAAGGGAAAATGTATACATACAAATTATGTCATCTGAAAAGTCGATATACAACTAGATCCCATCACAATTCAAACAGCCAGTAAACAGACTTAGGAATACAAGAGAATGTGTTGTGAATGAAGCCAACTTTTGTACCGAATAGCTCGAAGACTATAACATGACGCAGCATATGTATCATCTCGGAAATTAGGAATAACCCACGCCTGTACATTATGATAAAACTAAGTGACTAGGTTTGATAATGCAGTGGTTTGTTACAGCACAAGCCTGCCTCGCGATGAAGAGAAAACCTCCGCGCAAGAGCATGGTGTGTGCTCTCGTGGCCAGGCGCCAACCCATCTCGTGTCAGATCTCAGCGGCGATTTCTCGGCTGCCCGTCTCCATCAGACCGCTACCGTAGAAGCCGTCATCCGGCCCGGTGGCAGCCAGGAGTGCGGCGAAGGACTCTTTATCGGCGAGGTAGCCCATGGTGGCGGGGCACGAGGAGGAAAGCGGGGCGAAGTGGGTCTTGCAGCTGACAGGAGGCGGAACCGTGTCTGTCATGCGTTCGACAAGCGGCCTGTGTGCGTGAATGACAAAAGTGAACCAGATTACAATTAAGTACACTCAAACCGCTCTATTTAGTACACCCAAGGGAGGCATTAATGTTTTTCATGAGCAAGTAGTCTTTATAGACTGGTTCTGCAACATTTAAACTAAGGATTTTAATGGAGAAAATATTTGTGGTCCTTGAAAAGGTGGCCAAATAGTACCAGAGGTTGCTTGATCAAGTTTGACTCTTCAATGGAGCCATTGTTAAAAGGTCTTTGGATGTTTACTCATTATAAGCTGTACCTCGCTATATAAACAATCTCATCAGAATAATGCATGTAGAAATTGATATGATCGCCCACTAACCCAATGAAGACAATTTGATTTGAGTATAACATGCACTCTAAATATACCCCAGATTGATTATATTGGGGTCCAAACCTGAATTAGTTTAATTTGGTATCTAAACAGAACTACCAAACACTTCAATTAACTGCATTTTGTCAACAGAGTAACAACATTCCAACTTCAATTTGTGTTCACATAGCAATGGTTTATTGAAAACTTCAGGCTTAAGGAAGTGGGTTGGAGCTAGACGATTGCAACCACTATGTCCAAATTGTTGGTTTACCCGACATTGTTTAGAACCATTACCAATGGTAAGGAATAGCTGTTACATACAACTTCCAATACTCCTAGGCTGGAATTCACAGAGGTTATGTTAACCATTGTATAACCATGGTCTATATCTATGGAGTGCCATATATGTTAACTTATGAGCAGGAACGTACACATGTTTACATGTTAACACCTTTTGAATCTACACATATGCTAAGGACATCACATAAATCTCTACGGATGTTCTCAGATGGTGAATTTTATTTGGTGCCGCTGGTCAGCCTCATACAACAGCCATATCAATAGAAAATTAGCGAATGTGATTTCTGCTCATTACTTGTCTACAAGCAGCACTTCATAGTTGTAGACATTTTAAACCATGGTTTACATAAGCCTTCTACGTGAACACCAGCTGTTGAGTATAATTTGTCTCTACTTACAGGTAATCCTTGGAGATGACAAAGTAGCCGATTGGACGCTTGAACCCGTTGAACTCAGAGCCAGCGCACATGGTGTAAGCTCCCATACCTGTATTATAATAAAACAATCACACATATAAATTATTTTGAGGGCAACATCATTCAATATCAATGTTCTAGCTGAAGTACTATTCCTTTTTTTATTGCTAAAGTATTATACATATTACAGGTACAAACAAAAAGAGCAGAAAAATAACTTATCTTGCTGAATGAGCAGACTATGGTTATGAAATTGCGAAACCATGTCCATAATTAATGCAATAGTGCCTTTGATTCTCAGAAAAGTGAGACATCCGAAATACACAATATCAAAACTGATACTGCATCACATGAACTGCATACAGTATCACAAATACATGTATATATTCTTTCTGGCCCTGTTGGGCAGGTTTAATGAGGCCGAAAATCTCAAATCTAAACCCCTAACAAAAGAAAACAGTCTTCAATTTTTGGTTACTCATTCGGGCAAGTCAAATTTGGCAGTGAAGGAATTGGTGGCCCAAAGAGTAGCTTTGGTGACTCTGTTCAGTAGGTCAGTGCAAACTTCAAGCTCTACACAAGGACATCCAACAAATACAGCAAATTAAGAAGGATACATGATAGATGTAATAACTATTTACTTATCTGTTGATCAGGGTTGGATTGAACCATCATCGTTTGTCAGACGGCAATTCCTAGGTCATCACATCAACAGGAGAGCACCCTCTTCCCCTCCCCCCCCCCCCCCCCCCCTCAAAAAAAAAATCAATCAATGACAAAAATAAACAAACAAATAATAAATAGAAATAATTACACAATTACTCACATCCGAAGACCATCCATTCGCCAACCTCCAGCTCGGGCAAAAGGCTGTGTTCGATGATGCGGTCCAGACCGTCGCACGTCGGTCCCCAAACACTTGTGGAGAACATCTGAACATCCTGATCGCGCTCCTGCAAGCAAAAATTGTGATAAATATCTGGTTAAAGAGTGTTTTTCTGTGACCTAATATGTCCACCGAGTGATGTGCGATAGTTCCATATTAAATGAATGTCATACGTCCAAGAAATGAGCGAAAAATGCAAAGAAAGTGATATTTGCTAACTAATTGACACAAGTTTGTAGTTTGTACACAGTTGAAATGACCACCAGGATTGTTTCAAAATTAAATGATAAATGTCTCAATAATAAAGAGCACACCTGAAAAAACCAAAGCTGGTTTCATATTTTCTTTCATAGAGGTATTCTGGCTCTTTCATGCCTCTTCACTTACATACTTTCATGCCTCATTATTCTCCTCTTACTAAGTTCTAAATGAAAAATGAGCAAAGAAAATTGTGTTTCTCCGGGATTCGAACCAGAGACCTCCGGATTGCCAGACGGGTGCTCTACCAGCTGAGCTATTGAAAGCCCTTACACTGTGTTCGTCCCTGACTTTAGCTTACTCATAGTTTGTTAAGTGGCACATAAATAATGCACGTTTTAATGTGAGAAACATGACATGATGACACACGCGGTACCCCGGGGTACCGCGTTGTGTAGCGCCATCTTGCGTCCAACCGTACCGCAGCTATTGCGTTGTGCATGCAGTGCAGCGCGCGATTGTATGCACGCTATACCCACAGTACAGCCCTAAAAATTAAATAAATAATTAAACAAAATGGCGGATTTTCGTCTGGTACCCCGGGGTACCGTTTATGTCATCACATGTTGGTTTATGAAACGTGACTAATGAGTAATCTGTTGATCAGGGTTGGATTGAACCATCATTGTTTGTCAGACGGCAATTCCTGGGTCATCACATCAACAGAATAGCACCCCCTTCCCATCCCCAATAAACATTTTTAAAAGAGGACACAATGTGGCATGAAAGAAACCACTGGAGATGCAAGTAAGTTTGGTTAATACAAAGTTAATTGATCACTTCAAACTTAATAACTGGTTTATTTACATTATTTTCAATTCATATTTTTGATGGAGGCTGTTGTTTCTCAATGATAGTCAAATTACAGAACTTTGTTTTTTTCTCCCTCTTTGTATGTTTTACCTGGAGAAGTTGCGGCTCATCAAGGATAGCGTGGTCGTACAGCAGACAGTTGAATGAGCCGTAGACGCCGTCATTCACATAGTACATGAAGGCTGGCTCATCACACTTGGTTGGTGCAACCGTGTTGGAGACACAATCTACAAGAGAAAAAATAGCAACACAAATCCAACAATGAAAATACATTTTTGACAAGGACTTGTAAAAGTTCTTGAAGACGTACAATGATCCTTTTGTTTGGTGTACTACAATCTTTATGTTTTCATGCACGTACATTTAGAAAATAGACAGTCATTCACATAGTACATGAAATCAGGCTCATCACATTTGGTTGGTGCATTAGCACTGGAGATACTATACAAGAGAAAATGAGTGACAAAAACACCTGCAGAAGTTCCTGAAAACGTGCAATTGTGTTTTTTTTGTTATATAACTACACTCTTTTTTTACATACATCTACAATTTGAAAATGGAGCAACAACAAAATCATTTTGACAAGGAGATGCACAAGTTTCTGAAAAAACAAAATCAATAATAATATCAAGCATTTATAAAGCCCAATCTATCTAGGTAACCTATTCCGAGGCGCATACATACCTTCATTCTCTGGGACGCTGAATGTCTTGATGTCGCGGGCGACCATGCGCTTGGCAGTGATGTTTACGGCCAGCGTGAAGGCCGAGGCGACGTAGAAACGACCTGGCTCAGAGATGACGCGCACTCCGCAGCCCACGGGGAAGCACTCTGCCAACGCTTGGTTGATGACCGTGGCAAACTACATAATACAAGATAATAATAAACTTGTCTTACTAGGTGGAGTTGAACCCTGTTTGGACATACAATAAAATTTAGAAGGGGAGAACATTCAGGGAGTTTGGTGGGGGGGGGGGGGGGGGGGGGGGGGATAGAACACCCAAGACATCATAATTATAATCCCTACAAATCCCTACTGTCAACACGCTTTGAACTTCAAACAATTATAAACAGTTTTCATTATGACTGTCGTTAAGAGCACTCAAGACAAATCAGTGATAACAATAACAAGTTGATGTCAATTATTATCTTGCATTTTATTCACCTAATCCTAATCGTTTGTATCTAGGGACTCTATTAGGGAATCTGGTTGAAGAAATAGTGCCTTGAACACTGAAATCAGATGTAAATGTGAGGAATATAGCAATGGGAACCATTATTTCTACTGCAGAATCCTAATGATTGACGTAGAATAGTACCTCTTCAAACTTGATGGGCACAGAATCCTGGCCAGGAAAGCCGCCACCAATGTCCAGAAGGGTCATCTTGAATCCGAGGTCACGCCCGTAGTCGAAGATCACCTTAGAGTTGCGGATAGACTCGATGTAGGTCATGGGGTCGCGGCAACCACTGCCAACGTGAAAGCTGTGAGAAGAGAAAAATCATTTATTGATTATTGCATCCAGCTTGATAATGATCAGGTGCATTCCCATGTCTCCTGTTTACATTAGATTTGATTTATTTATTGTCACAAATAATAACAAATATTAGCGTTTTACATGGGGTCGCGACATCCACTGCCAGCGTGGAAACTGTAAAAAGAAAAGGTACTCATTGGGATTCAGCTTGATAGTGGTGCATTCACATGCATGCTATGCTCACATTGTGTTCACATTTCTAAAGTTACTCTATTTTGTGTTAATAAAGGGATCTTAGTAAGTTTGTCTGAATCGACCAATCTCCTTTGCATTTCAAGTTATTTTGAGTCTGTTTGTTTTCTTCCAGCAATGTTGATCAGGGTTGGATTGAACCATCATTGTTTGTCAGACGGCAATTCCTAGGTCATCACATCAACAAAAGTAGGAAATATGCACATTTTCTGCATATATCTTGAAGTTATTTTGTTTTATTCTTACTAATTGTAATATGAAACAAGCTTCTTTTTTTTTCAAATGTAAAACAAAATAATATTCCAACAAATTACTCAGTGAACATATCAGATCACAGAAATGTATACAAATGTTATCAGCCCTTTTTATGGCATATATGACAACATAGTAGATCCCTTCCTTTTTAAACAAAAAAAATATATTGTTAGTAATAGGACATTAAAAAGTGACAGAAAGCTTCATTTACCTGACACCAACAATGTCTAGCTCCAGATCCTGTGCAGTACGCAGGAGAGCAGGGGCGTGCAACGGATGGCAGCCATACTTGAGACCGAGCTGGCACTGAGCAGTGGAGTCATCAGTCAGGATGCGCAGCACAAGCCTGAAACACAAAAGTACAAGTTAAAGGGATAGTTGAGTTTTGGTAAAGAGAGTACAGTTTTGGTCAAACTGAATTTTAGTAACCAAAACCTGCACAATTACAGTACAAACTAACAGTTATAACTCCATCATGCTTGAAAGGAATGAAAAATTACAAATGACTAAGTAAAAAGCCTGTTATCATTTAAAAAGAGCCGGCTAAAACTCAAGAGGGTGCTCTCTAAAAACTCATTGGTTTCAACCATTTAAAATAAAATATTGTGCATGTGATGTTTTGTTGAAATAGTGATTAGAAAGAGGATATTTCAGCCATTTCTGAACCTATTTTGATCAAATAAAGTTAATTCTGTCATGCTCTTTCAAATTTGACACTCAGTTTTTCATTATCTCACAAAACAAATATTTTGTGTAGCGCCCTCGATACCAAAACTCAACTATCCCTTAAAGCGTTAATAAAACGTCATTCTCATGGGAATAAACAACTCTTTTTTGCGTACTGTTATTGACGAGTGCATAATTCTTGTAATATCTAGTCGCACATTTCCTCTTGGGTATCACTAATAATGAAAGTTTTTGTGACCAGTATAATCCGTTTTGAATATCCACTCACTGGAGGCTGCCATGTTTTCCAAGGCTACCCCATAAAATGTCAACTGAAAGTGCATTAACAAAAGCGGTTCAGGTTACCACCGACATAGTAGCAGACTCCAAAACAAAATGTAACTTTATCCTGTTGGAACTTACTTGGCATCTGGGAAGGTCTTCTTGATCTTGATGAGTTCAGCCTCGTTGTCAAACGTCATCAGAGAAACGTCATTCTCGTTGGCAAACTTGATGTGGGAACGCTGCTTGCAGGGGTTGGCGAAAATGATGCGTGATGGGCTGATACCAAGGCTAAGCACTTGCTGAATCTCAAGCTAAAATACATAAAGACAAAATATAATAATGAAATGCTGTTATTTCTCAATACATCTTTATTTCAAACAGCATACATTGAAAGCGACTGCTCTCCTCGGCTCCATGAATGCTTTTTGCATGGGTTAGCAAAGATGATTCACAAGAGTAATGGCTAAATTTTGGACCATAAAAAAATAGTTTAATTTCCAATCACTATCTAGATAGATCAAGGATAAATATTTCTAGGCTGTATTTTCTAAAGAGTTTACTTCAAAATCAGATATGATGAAGAAAATGTGCTGTGGTACTTGTCATCAATTCATGATCAGTCATTATCTTTTTAATATCAATTGGCTAAATAGTGAAATGTTAAAAGCTTGTTCTGTTGATCAGGGTTGGATTGAACCATCACATGTTTTATCAGACGGCAATTCCTAGGTCATCACATTAACAGACTCGGGCAAGTAAAAGCAGCATAGTAATTTAAAGCAAGGCTGTTAGAAAACTTAATATTCCTCCAGGAATGGTTCTTAGCTCTCTTAAAAATTTCCCTTCACGAATGGGCAAGGACTGAAAAAAAGAAATCAATAGCAGCACAGTGACAGTGGTGTGCATTTATTTGACACAAACACTTTTTCCAAAGTCAAAAACTGACCCAGCCTTGATAAAAGGAAAATAGTGTGGGCAATTATTTGACAAGAAGCAAGGAAAGCTATTTGGCACTCTCATAGTGTTTGACACTGCAACACTTTTTTTTCATACAACAATACAACACAACCCAGCTGGCAGAGTCAAAGCTAACATCTGCTTGACAACATGTGGGTCAACACTGTAGATTGCTCTTCACACAGCTCTTTGAAATGGTATTCAAACAAGTACAATGTATGCAACTTGCAAGTTATTTGTTAACAGAAGTAAATATAAGTTTATCAAATTTGAAACCCAATTCCGGCAGCCAGAAAAACAAATTTGAAAATGAAAAAAAATCAACAGTAGTACAGCGGTGTGCATTTATTCGACAACCAACTCTTTTCTCAATGTCGAAAATATGGTTGCCTTTATGACTCGGCCTTGATATTTATACCAAAAAAATGTATAGCATGGGCGATTATTTGACAAGCAAGGAAAGCTGTGTGGCACTCTCGTACGTGTTTGACACTGTAACACTTTCCTTTTTTATACAACAATACAACATACAACCCAGCTGGCAGAGTCAAAGCTAATGCCCAGTCATGCAAGTGAACATCTGCTTGGGTCAACACTGTAGGTTGCTCTTCACACATCAAACAAGTACAATGCATGCAACTTGCAAGTTATTTGTTAACAGAAGTAAATATAATTTTATCAACTTTGAAACTCGATTCAGGCAGCCAGAAAAAAACATTAATAAGTCTGTTATATTTGGTTTCCTACATGAACGTGGGCATGTAAAATGGAACCATTAACGACAGTGTGGTGGCAAAAGTATTTAGTTACCTGTTTGAGCAAATACAAAAATATGATTAATGAAACTATTGCGACTCGTGACCAAAGACAAATTCTTACTTTCCCCCGTCAATCGGGCAAGTGCTATTGTCAAGCCCTGCCTACTTTTACTGTTACAATTCTCACCTTGCTGGCGCAGTCAAAGCCCACACCGAGCCCTGCGAGCAGCTTGAGCACATGTGGGTCTGGGTTGCATTTCACAGCTGCAGAGACGGGGAGGAAATGATACAAATCAATGAATACACGTCGAGAGGACAATAATACATGCTAATTTTAAACTTGGGGCAAAGAAACGGGAACAGCTGGGAAGTTGATATGAATATATTATCAGTAAGAATATTGCTTCAGCTAGCTCATGAATGCCTACTATTAGCTTTGTTGTGAAATCAACTGACGTCATACTCGCAATTCAATAACATGTAGGTCAACCAGCAACAGGAGGCATAACATTTTTCCCAAGGACTATTATAAGCACCATAAAATGTATTTTCACAATTAAAGGGCTGCCTGTAAAGTGTCTAACTCCACGAAAATTACTTGGAGCTTCCTCGTTTCTCTTCTACCCTGTTTAGCTTATGGTAAGAGAAGAATATAATAGGGTTAGATTTTTCCAAATGCCCCTTTAGTATGACGATATCTATCATTCAGCTCAAGAGCATTAATGAACGGTCATAAACCTCATACAGTAATTCGTTGTAAAAGCTGACGCATATTTTCGCTTTTTTAACCAGGAAAGCAGTGTTCTTTTTCAATGAAACTTTCACACATCATTCAGACATATCTTACAATGATTTTGGTACATGATTGAAGTCTCAAATGTCATTTTGGGCAATATCTGACACTTAACAGGTGCACATTTAACCGTTTGTAAAAATGTGATAGACTCAGACTTTTTATGATTTTGGGGGTGTTTTATTTTTTATTTTTTTCACATTTCAAGGGCTCAGCCACCTTCGGCCCCTGCATATTTTTTCACCATAAATGATTCTTGACACGGATGGTAAAATAATTGTTTTGTTGATCAGGGTTGGATTGAACCATCAGTTATTTTGTCAGACGGCAATTCCTAGGTCATCATATCAACAGACGCCGTGTTACACATAATACAGTGCACGTTCAACCCATTTTGTACAGCATGTTGGAATTGATTCCAGTAGCTGGGCTTGCCCTATAAAGCAGCGGGCCTGGGTGCCAATGGCCACTAGAAACAGGCTAGAAACTCTGTATTGGCAACCAACAAATTAGGATCCTCAACACACAAGTCTACGGTGAGAGTATTTTGGATGTGTAATTTGGGCCATCTGAAAGAAAAGCTTAATGGAGAGCCCCGAGTTGACTTGTTAAGTTGATCAATGTTAGCACCACGTTCCAACAAGCAGATGGTCATTTGGAACCAAGCCCAAATTTCACACCTTTTCTATCAGATTTCTCCAAAGATGGGTCAACTTGTTTCTGTTATTTCCCACACATGTAGCCCATTTCATAAAACACTTGCAATTGTTGTAAGTGTCCAATAATTGATACTACCATGGCAACAGCTGTAATGCTCCATGCTGATTGGCTGTTGACCCACTAGTTACAATAATTGGACACTTACAACAATTGCAAGTGTTTTATGAAATGGGCTAATGAAGGGCACCAAATAAACATATTTTGCAAGTGAACCAGTTGGGCCAGTTAAAAGCATGTAAATTCCTTGACATACATGTAATTTAATTTGAATAACAGGCAATTACAAAGTTAAATGAACCGGTTCTAAACTACATTTAATTTGTTAACAGATTTTCAGTAATAAGCATCTCCCTCCTTGTTATATTCTATTTATCAAAACTGAGTGATAATGCATGCAGATGAGGCCCCAAATGGAATACCGTATTTGCTGGTGTATTAACCTCACCCTTTTCTTGACAGAAGAAACCACAAAAAGGGGGGAGCGGTTAATACACAGAGATAGAGAAATATGTTTAATGAAAATACCACATATTGCTATTATATCAGTGTATGTGGAGTAAAAGGCTTGGAAGGCTTTTCTGTTGTGATTTGTACTCTAATCAGAAACAAGTATGTGAATTGTGTTGTTTTATTTATTAAAAGTTTACCAAAGTTAGGGGGGAAAGCACGAAATTCATATATACTGTACATGGTAGTTTGATCATGTTGCAATCATTCCCAGCACAGGTTTATCATCTACAAAATGTTTTTTCCCCTTCAATGACAACCCAAAGTTGGGGTTGCGGTTAATACACAGGTGCGGTTTATACACTGGCAAATACGGTAATGCAAGATTCTCATTCTGTGCAAACGATCATCTAAATATAAGTATGAGAATCATAAACTTGTGCTGCCCTGGCTCTGAAAATAAGAAAAGTTCCTAGAAATTTGCATAGATTTTTATGCAAAACAAGTTCCAGAGTTTCTTGTTCATGCAGTCTTGAAAAGTAAGTCATGCCTGAAAATTATATTTAACATTTTTGTTTTCCCTTGGCCAAATTCTTACCGTAGTGGGGCTCTACGCGTGGCAGGTTGCGAAGCCACTTGCGATGCTTCTCAACAATATCACCGAGGTCTCCAATGAAGAATGCATCATCGGGATCCTGAAAATAAATAAAAATAATGTGTAATAGTTAGCAACAAACTGCTTGTCTGAGGATAATATTATACAAATGATGCACAGGCATGAGTGGATCGGTAAGAATTGGATGCACGAGTATAACTTTGGAATGGTGGTTTTAGACCATTCCAAAGTTAAACGAGTGCATCCAATTCTTACCAATCCACGAAATATGCCTGTGCAGCATTTGTTTTACAAAATGGGCACAAAAAAATGTGAAAATCAGACTTTTTCCCAGTAATGGCTAAATGGCTTAATTTACCGCCGCATGCCTGCAAAAGTACCGACGCATGGCTGTAAAAGTACCGACACATGCCTGTAAAAGTACCGACGCATGCCTGTAAAAGTACCGACACATGCCTGTAGAAGTACCGACGCATGCCTGTAAAAGTACCGACGCATGCCAGTAAAAATACCGACGCATGACCGGGGAAAATTTTAATTTTCACATTTTTTAAAAAAATTTTTTCGATCCACGAAATATGCCTGTGCAGCATTTGTTTTATAAAATGAGCGCAAAAAACTATGAAAATAATAATTAAGTGAGCCATGCATCAGTAAAAAACTTTTACACGCTAATTGACCAATCAGAATGCAGGGATTCTTCTACCCATTTTATAAAATCCACTCAGTAATGCTTTACTTGCCCAACAGTAAACCAAAATAATGAAATAAATGGGGGACATCTGATTTGAAGTTCAGGGCTACTCAAAATTGGCAAGTCATATTTGTTATTTGGTATATTGGGAAAAGGGTTAATTTTGGTCCTTGGTAAAATATTTGACAAGACAAAAGAAATTGACTTCTTATAGATTGTTCCTTTTTGGGGTTATCCTTTTTGTTGTTTTGTCAACCTACCAGCAATGTTGATCAGGGTTGGATTGAACCATCATTGTTTGTCAGACGGCAATTCCTAGGTCATCATATCAACACAAGTAGGAAATGTGCACACAAGGAATGCACATGAAGTCACAAAATTGTTCGTTATTTTTCTTCCAGTAAAACATAAGTGAAGATAAACATCAATGAACTATGCAGTGAGGAGATGGCAATTTTCTTCCTTATTTCTTTAAAAAGTTACAAACTGCAAGAATTTAACCCCTTTGACCCATCTTCTCCAGTTCATGTACATTATCACTGCTAACTATTAGATACAGTGGCCCAGATTCACAAAGCAGGTTTGTAGGAGGTTTGTACAAACCATGGTTTATCCATGGTCTACATCTATGGAGTGCCATTTGTAAACTGATCGAGAAAGAATGTAAACTCCTTACTTGTTTACAATGTTGATGGTACACATTTACAAAATGCACCAAATAAATGTTTGTTTTCTCACATGGTGAAATTTGCTGGTTAGCAAGCACTAACTTAACAGTCATATCATAAGAAATTATAAATTGTTTTACTTGTATACAAGCAGCACTCCATAGATGTAGACCATGGATAAACCATGGTTTGTACAAACCTCCTACAAACCTCCTTTGTGAATCCGGGCCATTAAGTTCAACAATGACGGTAATTGCAAAATTAATTTTACAACAATACTTCTGATTCCCAACAAACTTCTCCTCTATATCGAAACAATACATACCTCTCGCAGTTTGGGGTCGTTGACCTTTGACAAGATGATGTCACGAACAGTCATCTTGTCACTATCGAACACCTCAGTCTCAAAAGTATCCATGATTACTTGTTCCATGACTGGGCGGGCTTCTTCGAAAAAAAGTTTCTTTGAGAATGCTTGCACAATGAGACGGCTAGCTAAATAATCCAATGTTCGAGGCAATAAACACAATTTGTACTAGGAAATTCGGAGGAGGCTGTATGCATGGAAAGAATGGGGGGAAAGAGTACAATGTCAGATAACATCTCTCCATATCATAAAACACTTGTCAAACAAATTGAATTCTTTACACCTATTTAAATTTGTACATAAAGCAGAGAAATTACACAAGAAACACTCATACAACTGTACTTGAACTCTCGATCTCACAAAATACTTGTGTTAAAAAATGGAAATACTTGTAAGTTTTTTTAATGTTCACATAAATAAATTGGGGAAATGAAACGGAACAATCAAATGGAATCAAGATTATGTTGATTATTTCAAACGGCAATTTCCACCAACTGCCTTTAGAAAATATGTCATGAATAAACTTAAATTATTATTAGTTTCTTTCATGATTCACTCCTCTGATCTTATACCTTTTAAGCTCACTTTACATATTACTATCCCATCTCTAATCATTTATTCTATTCACAGTCCTCAACTTACATAGCGAACTGGAACCACTCTGAACCCAGCAAATATCAGCTGGGCTCCCACTCGGGCTCGAAGTTGACGTCTAGCTGCTCTCTGTAGAGGGCGCCGCCAGGCTCAGTGCTCCAGTACTTGGAGCAGTGTCCACCCTGCATCACAAAATAACACAGAACAAACATACAAATAGTAAAATAATTGATTTGAACAAAATATAAACGGCATCACAAAACAATATTTGCATAAATTGTTATACAAACAATAGTATGAACTTGCTTCACAGATCTCCTTGAGTTCAGTGTACATAAATAAAATGCACTGTTCTAGTTACATGTAGACAGCCTTGAAAAGTAGCATCTCAGTGAAATCTATTTTTCCTTAAATAATTTACATGCATGACTGGAAAAGTCAATGAGGATTGTTGAGGTTCAATTCATGAGCTCAAATGATTTATCTAAATGACTTTCTAACAATGACGACAACATCTGGGTACAGAAACATATGAAACAAGGCACTATACAAACAAGTGCAATAACATAGTTAACTATGTTGCTTGTCCAAAATAATTTTACTAGGCATACAAGTAATATATGAGTAATCAAAATAGTGAATACTGGTGAAAATCCAGAGCAGATATCCACAATCACGAGCCATTGCCAACAGTGAAGCAGTGACCCTGCTCCTTCGGGTGTCAATTGACGTACTGCCAGCTAAATGTAAAAGTCAAGTAGATATTCGATCTGTGCAGCTAGCGAGCTACAAGCAGACCAATGATATCACACAGTATAATCAATATCTTTGTGACAAAGAATGAGCTTGAATCTGTGATCACTGATGTCATATGGAAGAGTCTATTTGTATTTGGGGGTGTGATGAAATCAGGTACATGTATGTATAAATTTATATGGGAGATTTTGGAAACTTGTTTTTCTTTTTTATATTACACAAATCATGGAGCCTTTCACAACATGCCTTTGGCTTTTATTGGCTCCACCGCACAATTTAACATTTTTTTCACTGCATTTAAATTTACTTGGTCTTTGGCAAAAATAAGTCCCTCTTATCAGTTCTTATTAAGTTCTTATTCCCCATTATTACCCGTGATTTTAGGTTGTTACATGGGTAAAAGTCTGTCAAAGTCAAACCATGTCAAATTCATACAAAGTTTTTAAAAAGTTTTATCGTCTTCTTATTAAGCTTATTTACATTAAATCTTTTAATTTTTAAATCTACAATGGCCCTTTTCTGATTTTTGTATTTTGTATTTTTTTCTTTTGGGGCGGGGAGAGCTAAATCAATTTGAGCCACCTGCTTTTTGTACAGAAATGTACCAATGTACAGAATTTTTATCAAACTCTTTGAGTCTTTCTGATTAATTGCCTTTTTTTTTTTTTTACTTGCACCCTTAAAGGGACTTAGTAACATTGTCCAATCCTCAAAATAAAATTGTAATTCTAGCGGTTCCTTTATACCTTGTTGTATTCGTATTAACAATAAAATCATGGGACAGCTTTCGGTTTTTCAAATTTCCCTTTCATTACAAAGATATGTATGATTGAAGTATTTAGATAAGAAAATCTCCGGGCGAGATTTTCATCCCTGTACAAAGTGAATGCAGTGAGTTGGTGAATATCACCCAATATCACTTTGCATTTTCGCTCATTACTTGGCCATACATTGTCCATTTGACCTGAAATTTTCACACAATACCCTGAGGACATATGAGATAACAACAGTATACATTGCATCAACCATTCATCAGTTTTTGCACATCTCAACAAAGTTACTAGATCCCTTTAAGGCCTTATTTCATTTTTTCTTCAAACAACTCAACAAGGGTACTTTATTTATTTACAGGGGCACTTTAATACCCCATCTATCATGTTTTTTTCTTAGAACTGCTTGACTGCTTCGGTTGATATTCCCTAAATGGTTGAAACCAATGGAATGCTTTTTTAGAGAGCGCCCTCTTGTGTTTTAATGGCTCAGCCTTAACAAAACTGTACTGCCCCTTTAAAATTAAATGGATGTTATGTGAACTTTCCCCCGGGGCCCGCCACCCCAGCCCAGGGACCCGATTCAGACAAGAAGTGCCAGAAATTTATATTGACAACAAATCCAAGTGAAGCTGTGGGGGGTTAAGTGTAATTAAACCTCCTTTTGCCACTATTCTATATTATTGTGTCAAAACTGACGAAAAGTATATTGAAACTTGTCAAGTGCGATTGCAAGCATGTGGTGATATCATATTGCATGCCATAATGTGGGCATTGGCCATTGTAGTTCCGGTTATACATAGAATATTACGTGCAACTGTATTAAAGCGCAGCAGCATGCACGCATGATGATCCGTCGATTGTTCCATCTTGCAACACAACAACCAACTCACAAAACGGGTGAATACTACTAAATAAGGTTAACATAATTTATAATTTATTCTGAAATTAACATTACTACGTATTTGTGACAAAAGTGAAATACATAAATTAATTACAAAATCTGATTATTTAACAGAACAAGCCACATAACTTGGCGAGTTTCGTCGCGATTCGCAATTTTGCCATATTGTCGCAACGCATTGCAACAGCCAACGCAACGAAAAATACAAATCGAAACAAAAAGTCATGAATCAGATAAATTTCTCACCTGGACTGAGGGTTCAGTCGAACAAAAACGGGAACTCTTAAACGACGGAATTTTGGCGAATTAACGGACCACTCTGGATAAAAAAATTACAGACATTTGGCTTGTTTTTACAAGCCGTTCCACGCCGTGCTGCTTCAACTCTCGAACATAACGTGACGAATGACAAGCATGGAATCGATACACGGCGCCGGCTGGGTATCGATAGTATACAGTGTGCTCGAAGTGTACGATACGATCGCAATTTATATTATCGAAATATCGAGGTATTTGCCATCGATTTCCTATACCATTGTACAGTATACGCGTAGGTCATGGGGAGGCTCGGGGAGCACTAACGGCACTTGCCCCCAATAATTTGAAGGACAAAAAAAAAAAACAATTATTGCTTCATTCTCTTTACTTATAGAAACATATTTGACCAAAATAGAGAAAATAATACATAATGTGTGCCCCCAATATGAATTTAGTGCCCCCCCCAAAAAAAAAAATATATATATCTACTCAATGAAACTATGGCTTTCGGCTATTATTATCGTTTAGAGGGTGAATAGACATTTTATTTGATACATAACTTGGCAATTTTGGCCTCCTGGATCCCATGAAATCATTACGTGAACATACTCACATTTTACTAATTCTTCGGCGGCAAAAGGTGATGGGAGCGGCCATGTTCTTGTAATTGCCCGACATGCTTTGCAAACTATGACGAGTGCGCTACGGGCCAAACAAAAAGCTTTTCACTGATTTACAGACTCGTCAAAGCATCTACAAGTATTCAGACAATGGTTTCAATAGGTGGTATTAAAATGCACACACCTAATAACGGGCGGCCTCCAGTGTTCGCATGAATAGTGGTAAACCCGATAGAGTTTTAACATATTTCTCCCAAAGCAGAAATCTGAGTCGGGGTTATGTTATATATAATAAAAAGGCATATTACGATATATCAAATAGGCTACTAGGATAAACTCTA
The DNA here is from genome assembly GCA_037951105.1 of Echinarachnius parma. NCBI lineage: Eukaryota > Metazoa > Echinodermata > Echinoidea > Clypeasteroida > Echinarachniidae > Echinarachnius > Echinarachnius parma. The sequence goes on from JBAMJV010001794.1 coordinate 43,147, forward strand.
TTCTTGATTTGCATTGCCCTTTAAAGCCCCCGCTAAACCACACTACATATTTAATTTCATTTCAAAGACTTTATTTTCTGCAATCAATAACTTAACATCAGTTATAACATGGAAATGATATAGAATTTAATTTATGCAAACAGCTAGTACAAAATATAGAACAAAAATACTTATACATAACTCATAAGTAAGAGTTTATACGCTGGGCAGAAAGAAAGCAGATTGGTCGCCGTTATAAGCAAAAGCTTGAGCAGACGGTCAACCGAGCTACTGAATACAATAAATTGTGAAATATCGGCTAAGTAATACTGTAACATAAAAAGAGGGGCCATATATGATACTCAAATAATATATACTTCAATTAAATATGGATATTGACAGTTCAATTCAATATAAATAACTATAGAATTAGCATTTTATGAGGCTCATTATACGTACAAGACAGAGAAATTAAAGGGAGCGTTGAGTATTGGTATTTTCCGAAGTGCCCCCCCCCCCAAAAAAAAAAAAAAAAAATGTAAAAAAATTTAAAAAATTGTAAGATCATAAAAAAAAAAACATGGGAAATAATAATAATTCCCATTCAAATGCTCTCAAAATATGATATAAAAGTGATTGACGTCCGGCTATCACTTTTGAAAAGGCGGGCGCGAAGCGCTAGCGCCTTCTAGGTCCTCATAATACGGGACTGAAAATGAATATTGTTTGTGCACGCTAATTGTGCTTACCGCGCATAAAATGTGTATCGCAAGCGCCGTTCGCCGTTCGCATCGGCGGCCATCGCGATCATCTTTCGTTCAAAATCTGTTCGGAGTCGCGCTAACACACGGAGAGAAGTCGAGGAGGCGCATCGTGACATCACTGATTTTTAGCGGAATGGAGGGGGAAATCATAATTTTAATCCAACCGATAGTTGGATCACATAATTATTGGAGAATGAATCGGTGGTAAGTACCGTATCATAATGTATAATTTTAAGCACAATTAGCGTGCACAAACAATATTCATTTTCAGTCCCGTATATAGGAGGACCTAGAACGCTAGCGCTACGCGCTAGCGTTCTCTAGAGTTAATTTGACTCTTGAGTTGTAACGGCTGTTTTTTAATGATAACAGGGGTTTTACTTTGTCGTTTGTAATTGTGTATACTTTTCGAGCATGGTGGAGTTATAACTATTAGTTTGTACCGTAATGGTGCAGGTTTTGGTTACTATATAAAGTTAAGTTTGACCAGTACTCAACTATCCCTTTAATCCTCTTCACTCCCGTGTTGGAATTTCTGGGTTAAAGGGATAGTTGAGTTTTGGTAGAGAGGGCGCTACACATAATAATTTTTTTGTGAGATAATGAAAAACTGGGGGTAAAATTTGAAAGAGCATAATATTTTAGTGACAGAATAAACTTTATTTGATCAAAATCGGTTCAGAAACGGCTGAAAAATCCATAAACGTAACAATTTGTAATAAAGCCGGGCCCCCAGGTTTATTAGAGAAGTGAACCAGCCGTTAAAAATTCAAAAAAATGCTTCCTCTTTTCAAAAAGTTACAAAATAGGTATGTTAATAGTTGTTGATTATTTCTCTATCTAATCACTATTTCAACAAAACATCACATGCACAATATTTTATTCAAAATGGTTGAAACCGATGAGTGTTTAGAGAGCGCCCTCTTACATTTTAACTTTTAGCCTACTGATTAATTGCCTTCTTTTTTTTTTTACTTGCACCCTTATTTCTTTTTTTCTTCAAACCACTCAACAAGGGTACTTTATTTATTTACAGGGCACTTTAATACCCCATCTATCAATCATGTTTTTTTCTTAGAACTGCTTGACTGCTTCGGTTTTTTTGAATGATAACATGATCTTTACAACGTCATTTGGAATTTTGTGTTCCTTTCTAGTTATAACTATATGTTTGTAATGTAATGATGTAGGTTTTGGTTACTAAAATTCAGTTTCACCAAAACTGTACTTTCCTTACCAGAACTCAACTATCCCTTTAATATCAAGGATATGGGAGTTCAAACTCCTACTTCCATGTAGCCACTCTCGATGATTACTCACACGCGATATATTAATAGTTTAGAAGATATCGATAGTCTTACAAAATTATAAAATATCGGTGATCGGATTTTCTCACGCGGATTGATATATACGTAATATGTATGTGTATGTGATATAGAGTAATGCACGTACACGATACTACTATGGTGGTGCGTCATAAATGTTTAATGGAATTTATAGTGTCGATTACAAAATAATTATAGTGAAGCTAATAATAATATTAACCATTTAATCTCTAAATAATATGGAGAAATATCAAAGCTTTAAAATTGTTGAATATTTGTTACTGACAAAAGATTACGATACAAGTATTGCAATTAACTCTGGTACTATATTATCTTATCCAAGAATATTGTGCGTTGTACGGTCGCTATGTGCTCGATCTCTTATTGATTACATGCACATGTACATGTACGTATACGCTCGACTGGCGGCAATCCGGTTCTGTAATGTTTCCTGATCCTGAAGCTACTAGCCACGCGCGCCTCCAAAAAAAAAAACTGCATAAAAAAATACCAACTCTCTACTGATAATACCAATGATTGTAAATACAAATACACTGGTTTTATCCACACTTCTATTGTGTTTATTTAGTGAGGAAGGGAGGAGCATCATCTAAAGTCGAACATACGATTCGGGACGTATAGCGAATGGGCTGATAAGGATCTCGGGGAGGTACTCCCCATTACATAGTATAGGTGCCGCCCTCATCAAGACCCCCTTTTTCAGCCCAATTTTTTGTTCCGTGAGACCCCCAAAATCCTAAATATCGGCCGTTCCGCCCGTTCCGCCCCGTTCCGCCGTAAGCTGGTAGTGAATTTGAACAGCCTTGAACGTTTCGAGCCTCCGCCGATTCGCTCTGGAGACCCCCCCCCCCCCCCCCCCCCCCCCACCCTGGAGTTTTTAAAACGGTCGAATATTCGGGTAAAAGGCACCTGAATTTTATGGCAAATCCATGTCATAATATTCGGCAAGATCATTTCACCATTCGGGCAGTCATGTTATTTTCGGGAAAAGGTATCTCATATTCGGGCTAAATGTCATTTTCGGACATCAAAGAGGCTAATTGTCAGGTGAAATTCGAAAATTCGTGCAAATGATCTTGGCAATTGAAAATAAACTTGAACAAGAACGTATGAATTATTATTAATTTTGTTTTATGCGTACTGTAACTGAATACAGTTCATGCAATGTTGTAACATTTTGCTGATTTATGCTGCCCTCTACTGGCTCAATAGCGCCAATATAGTACACTCACACATTGCATTATGTTGTTGAGGACCTCGACCAGTAATGCTACTAGTAGTTTTTGGAGTAATTTATACATTATTGAGCCTGCTTTTGTTAGCTCGAGTGTTAGAAGTGTATACATGAATATTAATATTAATAGGTAATAGATGTCAAAGGAATTCGAGAAAAGTCAAAGAGGGCAAAAATGTGTACGTGGTGTAAAGATAAAGGTGCAGATATTTGTTGAAGTACAGGTCTGAGTTGAGGAGACTTGGAAATTGCCATGGAATGGGAGTTCATATTTTAGTCATGGGACAAACCAAAGTAAAGGGGTGCTTATTTGGATAGATCATAAATTAGATATTCAGGTGTTAAATGTTATTTCAGATAATAATGGTCGATAATTATGTTATAATGGAATGCATTATTCAGGGGATGAAATTGATAATGGCTAATGTTTATTTGCCAGTAAGAGGAAGGGAATCAGAAAAGATTGATTTTTAGTCAATTTTGAAAAAAATAGTAAAAGAAATTAATAAAGAAAATAATGCATGCAATAATTATTGGGGGAGATTTTAATATTATTTTAAATAAAGATTTAGATTATTTTGGAAGTAGTAAACACAATATTCAGTCTCGATTTAATATTTTATTTGAACAATTTTTAGATAGATTTGAGTGGATGTTTGGAGGGTAAGGAATGTATTGAAGAAACAGTTTACGTATAGGCAAGTTAATCCATTTATGCAAAGTAGATTAGATTATTGGTTTGTTTCTAAGCAGATAGAACATGTAGTACTAAAGTGTGATATAATACCTTCTACGACTCCGGATCATTCAGCCATTCAATTGCAATTGTATGATAAGTTAATGTATTCATTTAAGTTTCAGGGATCCTATTGGAAATTGAATAATAGTTTATGTCAAGATAATAAATATATTAATTGTATTAAAGAGGAAATTATAAAAATTAAAAGAAGAATTTCGAATAGAAATAGAAGATAAAAGAGTTTTATGGGATTTTTTGAAAATGAAAATTAGAAATGTTAGTAGAAAATATTCGAACGAAAAGGCGAAACAACGAAAACAAAGAATTGAACATTTGGAAGAGGATATTTTGAAGTTGGAAAATTAATTGTTGAATGGGATAGACCAGGGAAAAGTTGATGACTTAGGATGGGAACGTGTTTCCTTATATAGCACTGTGCGCGCCTAATAGGCGACTTGCTGGAATACTCCCTAGGGAGTGGAAAATGTGCTCTTAATGTGCAGGAATGATTGCAGTGTGTATCCGTTGACCGGGGTAATAATAATCGTGTAAAGCGCTATGATCCCCACGGGAATTGCGCTATATAAATGACAGTTATTATTATTATTATTTAAAAAAAAAGATTTACAGGATTGTTATAATTATATAAATGAAGGTATTAAAATTCTTTCTAGAGCATTACATTATGAATGTGGAGAAAGAGACACTAGATATTTTACTCAATTAATGAAGTATAATCAAAAGAAAACTTTAATTAGTAAACTTAATATAGATGAAAATATTTGTTTTGATCAAAAAAATATTATGCAAGAAATATTTAAATTTATAGTAAGCTATATGCTCAATCGGAAGAGGAAATTTATTTTGTGGATGATTTTTGTCAGGACTTGCCAAAATTAAATTCAGATTGAAGGTAAAATAACAAACGGAGAATGTATTGCAGCCATGAAAGAAATGGCATCTAATATTATAAATCCCCGGGGAATGATGGATTAAGTGTTGAATTTTATATATTGTTTTGGCCACTAATAGGAAATTTAGTAGTAGATTCTTTAAATTTAGCTTATCCACCTTTTCAACCGTGGGGAGAACCGAACAGGTTTCTTTGTTCAACTTTGTTCACCTATATATCATGGGAATAAACCGGGAACGTCAACGTTCCATATTTTGATTTCGTGGGCGTTATCATTAAGGTGGTCCTAACATTTTGATTTATAGATAGCTACTACGTAGCTCATTAATGTACTGATCGATGATTAACACAATTTTATGGAAAGGGGATTTAGCGCCTTTTGGAAACATATATATAAGCCGACCCTTTTCTGTTTTGAATCGAGTCTGACGGGGGACGGAACAAGAATGCAAGCAAACAATAGATCAGAAATAATATACTGCATGGGCTGTCAGTTTAATCAAAGAGCAAGCCGCAATGGGGACAGGATAGTATTTAGTTTCGTTTGACCCGCAAATACTAAAAAGGATTTAATTACTTTAGGAACTTTTGTGTTGAAAACACCGGGAGTGCATGCTGGAAACAAATTAATAATTCAAACTTGTCAACGATTCGAGACGAAAATGCGTTCAAACAGTAGCGTAGACAGGTTCTTACACCTGGGGGGATGATTTGCTGTTCAGTTCACCGGACCAAGACTAATTTGTTCGCGGCCGAGACCACCTGGCCAAATATTTTGAGACCAAGGCAATTGCTTGGAATTCCTCTCAGTGGGGGGGGGGGGGGGGGGGGGGGGGGGGCTGTGAGACCGTAAATTTTTACGAAGTCGAGACCAAGTACTTTCACAATTTTCGAGCCCGAGACCAAGTACCTTCAAAGTTTAAAACCCCTCTCAGTGGGGGGGGGGGGGGGGGGGGGGGGGGGGGGGGGGGGGGGGGGGGGGTGTCCGTAAATTTTTCGAGACCAACTACTTTCACAATTTTCGAGCCCGAGACCAAGTAACTTCAAAGTTGAAAACCCCTCTCAGTGGGGGGGGGGGGGGGGGGGGGGGGGGGGGGGGGGGGGGGAGGGGTTCGTAAACAATTTTCGAAGCCGAGACCAAGTACTTTCAAAATTGTCGGGACCGAGACCAGGTTCATTCAACTCTCTCAGTCCAAATACTTTCACAAATTTTCGAACCCGATACCGGAGATCTTTGACTATTGTTGGTACCGAGATCGGGTTTTAGTCGGTTATTACCACCTTTTAGTCGGTCGAGACCAGGTTTTAGACGGTCAATACGGCTTAAAAGTAGTCTCGAGACCAGCTAAAATGTGAAAAGGGGGGTTCAAACCCACCCTTACAGCCATTTTTGGGTCAAAGGGGGGGGGGGGGGGGGGGGGGTTGAACCGCCAACCCACCCCCCCCCCCCCCTGGGTACGCCTATGCATACAAGTAATGTGTTTTTTTCACTCGTATAGATACACACAACAAAATATATCCTTCCCTAAAACCTGGGGGGGATGATTGTACATGTCATCCCCCCCACCTTGTGAGGTGGGGGGGATGCATCCCCCTCATCCCCCCCGTTGTCTACGCCCCTGCGTTCAAACATAATCGTATACACACAAACTACAAACAATGAACACACACAAATAAACATACATGATACACACACAAACAAACAAAACAATACTGTCTTGCCATCGTAATGCATTGATGCATTTAATGCGTGCGCCCCAATCAAACATCGAAAGAATTAAACAGCTCATTAAATTGATTGTGGCTAATTAACATTCAGTATAAAGAATGATAAACAAACAAGCCAAAAAGTGAGCAAAAATTGGAGGCTATAAAGTTCCAGTGATGACAATTTAAAGCACGACCAGTCGGCATGGTCATATCATATCTCAACAAGTGTGGTTTTTAATTGTTTTTATGTATTTACCCCCTTTCACCCACGCACAGGCTATAAACAAGTTCATAGAAAACTAGAGGACGAGTCCTTTATCTTATCATTGAACCAAGTCAGAAAGAAAGCAAACATCATTTTCTAAAGACTTCAAAATCATGGTCAGCTGTCACTCAGTTGTTAACTATCTATATATTGTTGATTTTTTCTTGTTATTTGCCAACGTAAACATCTAAAAATAATAAAATACAAATATTGTAATTCCTATCGATATCGTATACTTCTGCGTATACTTAGTGCAAAACTTGTCAAAGTCAGACGGATTTACGCGTGAAAATAGTCACTGTATGCCTGTTGCTTATATACATTGACTTTGTTATAATGGCAGTTATAATATAGCTTTATAATAATATAATAATACCGTCATAATTTTACTGATGTGAGTAATGATTTTACCGTTTTTAAAGGACAATGAAACCCAAGCAAAATGTTGCTTTCATAGACTTGAAGAGATTAGGAGAAATAATCTCTGAAAGTTAGAGCATAATCGTGCAAGAAACAAGAAAACTATGGCTATTTGAAGACAGTCCATTTATTTCCTATGGGGAATTCAAATTGGCAACGCACTCTGATAAGTGTGTGGACTACTCCTCATTTGTTTTGTACACAAATGTTCCCATTTTTACAGTGTTATTCATAGTCACACTTTTCTATTCCCCCAACTCATGACATGTTATGTATAAATGCATTCTACAAAACATAATTATGTTGAACTCAAACGAAGTGTAACTTGAGAAAATTGAACAAAATGTATGGGGAGTAGTCCACAACTTTGCCAGAGTGTGTTGCCAATTTGAGTCACTCGTAGAAATAAATGGCTCTTTTCAAGGAGCCATATAGTTTTCTTATTTCTTGACCGATTGTGCTCAAATTTTCAGGGACTATTCATCATATCTAGTGTCTTATAGTGCAAACAACAATTTGTCTGGATTTCATTGTCCTTTAATCGGCATGATCGGGTCGCGTACATTTTATTTATATTCGAAACTGCGCTACTGTCATAAAATTATTTCAGACACAGAACTAAAGGGATAGTTGAGTTCTGGTAAAGAGAGTATACAGTTTTGGTCAAACTGAATTTTAGTAACCAAAATCTGCACTGATAGTTATAACTCCACCATGCTCGAAAGGAATACAAAATGACTATATGACTTAGTAAAAAGCCTGTTATCATTCAAAAAGAGCCGTTAAATCTCAAAAGGGCGCTCTCTAAACCCTCATCGGTTTCAACCATTTTAAATGCAATAGAGAGATAATCAACAGCTGTTTAAAAACCTCTTTTGTTAATTTTTGAAAAGAGGAAGCATTTTAAACAATTTTGTAACGGCTGGTTCAAAATTATCAAATAATTGTGTGGCCCCACATAATTTATTACAAATGGTTATGTTTATGGATATTTCAGCCATTTCTGAACCGATTTTGATCAAATGAAGTTAAATCTATCATTAAAATGTTATGCTCTTTCGAATTTGACACTCAGTTTTTCATTATTTTGTGTAGCGCCCTCTATACAAAACTCAACTATCCCTTTAAGCATAATACGGTTAACACAGCATAAATTTACATCTTGAAGCAATTATTCGCGTCACTTCTATTCTTAATTGCATTACTTCTCTAATTTACCGTAATCAAATGAAGAATTGGTACTGCAAGCATAATACTAAACTACATAATTTTAACCATGTCCATGAATTGTCAACAAATCATATGCACGGTTTATAATGAAGAGAAATCGAATTTCAAACACTGTTCATGTTGCAATCATTAGTGTCCCCGATGATAATTTCTTGTCATAAGTTTAAATGTATTGGCATCAAAGATATGTCGAATTATACTTAAACATTCATAAGCACATCTTCTTGATCGTTTCAATTGGTTATATCATTCATTTTCACGTACCTTCACTCAAACTTTAAAGTATTTACTATTATTATTATACCGCGACAATAATTATTTCACAACATTTAATTCTTCTAACGAAAACAAAACAAATGTTTCTCTCGCTTCTTATTACGCATTTCAAACGGTCTGAAAATGCCTTTAAAAAAGAGGCAAGCTTACACTATATTTTCAGTGACAAAATTAACCTCATATATTAGCGCTTACTAAAAATATCCGAACTTGAAGGAAGTAGCTAGGTAATGTGCGTGTACGTGTCACGAGTATATTAATCATATTGGTTAATACCACAAGATTGGCCAATTTCAGTTCGGCGCGGCTAGCGCGAGCCCCCCTCTGTTCCGCCAAATGACTTTGCGGCGATCACAAGGGCAAAGCCAAGCGAGCGAAATCCAAGTCAGTGCGCGTGTACGCAGCTCTAAACCCGTATTATACCGCGGCCTCAAACCAAGCAAAAGAGAGCAACATTGCTCCCAACATACTTCTGTGACGTCACCCACCACGACTCGGCAACCGGGGGACCCGAGTTCGTAAATTGAGCGAGTCAAAACATTGCACACGCTTTGATCTCGTGGTATAGCATTGCACGTGCATAATATAGAGCTGTATACAAGTCTATGCACCCAACCTACATAGTGAATAGTCGTTTAAAAATAGAAGCTTTAATAGAGTCGCGTAGATTAATCACACACAGAATGTATGAAAACAACAACAATTAGTTCTTAATTAATGGAAATATATATCAGGTGCCCGTGATCAAAACGTTTTGATTGTGAAGTGTGTTTTTACTCGGTTATTGTGTTAAAAATAGTACATTTTCTTTGTAAACAACAAGTTTAGAGTCTAAGCGTTGTAGACTACTGTAGTACTATAGCATTCACGTGACAGAGGGATCACAACAATGTGTTTTTCCCCCTAGCAGGCTTTTTTTTTTCGTTCCCTCATGCTCAAGAAGAGTACAATTATGCAGCCATATGGTAGTACAAGTGTACAACAGTGTTGTAAACTTGTAATAATTCCGATTTTTTATTATTTTATTATTGTTCTGTTATTCATATTTTACATGATTTTATTTTGAAAATCGTATACATTTGTTTATGTTTTTTGTTAATTATAGGCTTACTTTTCCTGGCATTTATCATCAAGTAGGCTAATACAATTTGTTATTTACTGTTACTTATTTTCACCGTGCAATTTGATTATGTTTGTGATACTTTTTTCATTTCATGCAGTCTGTATAATAAAAACGAACAAACAATCAAATTTTACCGTTATTGAACAATAATAATCATGCTCCAATCGGCTGCTCCGCGATATTTTTCAAACAAACTAAAACGTTTTTCTTTTGTCTTGACCAATCGTGTTGCCAATATTTCAGAGATTACAACGTTTTACAAGAGTGTTTAAAGGGACTTAGTAACATTGTCCAAATCCTCAAAATAAAATTTTAATTCTAGCGGTTCCCTTATACCTTGTTGTATTCGTATTAACAATAAAATCATTGGAGCGGTTTCGGTTTTTCAAATTTCCCTTTCGTTACAAAGATATGTATGATTGAAGTATTCAGATAAGAAAAACTCCGGGCGAGTTTTTCTTCCGTGTACAAAGTGAGTGCAGTGAGTTACTGAATATCACTTTGCATTTTCACTCATTACTTGGCCATACAATGTCCATTTGACTTGAAATTTTCACACAATACCCTGTGGACATATAGAATAACAAAAATATACATTGCATCAACCATTCATCACTTTTTGCACATGTCAACAAAGTTACTAGATCCCTTTAATGTTATAATACTACCCCCGCGTTCGCTCCCCGCAGTTTCACATTCAGTGGCGTGCGGATGTGAATAGATAGTGATAAACATAAACTACCATAACATTCCTAGGAAGATTATTTATGTCATATTGGTTATATTTCTCAAGCTAAAGAGTTTTCGATGTGAATTTAAATAAAGTATTATGCACGTTTATTTCATTATGTTATCTTGTAACTAGCTGTATCTAATTAATATAACCTGCAACTTTATTTAACCATTTATCTTGTTTGAGTCCACCAGGGACTCAGTTTCTGTTATTTTGCTCACTGAAATCATAATAATTCCTCAAATCTAGAAGAATAATTAAATGCACTGTTTTGATGGCGCAGTTGGAATTATTTGTACTGTGAGTTGACGTTGAACTTTACATAGAAAAGGCGTTGTTTTGATCAGAAGTGGGACACGTACGTGCACGACGCCCGCAATTCTTTGTTTACATTTCACGGTGTACTATGTCGGTTCCCTGCTCAAAAATAGGGGTGACCCCCGTCAGGGGAAAGCCCTTCGAGCCGATTTAACATTCAGGCACCCTCCACGTGCTTTTACAAAACCGTCAACTACATAGTAGTGTCCATGCGAGCCACGCATGATAACAGCTGATGACTAGGGCGAGCCCCCAAATCAAGCGCGCTGATTGGTCGATCCCATGTCCCGCCCTCGCCCCGACCGCGTGCTACCTTGTTATGGTTTGTTATCGTTTCACGAGCATCCACGCTCCTCTATACACAAAGTCGTACACACTGCGTGTAGTATTAGCATATCCGTTCACGCTTTTCCCGTACTATTTCAACATACCGAGTCATCGATTGACTGGGAGTGATCTCGGGCCCGAAATAACGTAAACATTCTGGTAGATCAGTCAGATTCGCTTTTGGATTGTAAGAAGCTAGACGTCGGAGGAAGTTATTTCTGTGTGAAAAATCTGTTTTTATTTCTAAATGGACTTCAGACCACCATCACCTCCAGTTACACCACCAACACTAACAGTTTTGGTAAGTTAAATTGTCTTGTTTATTTTTTTTAATGTTAAAAATTATAATCTTCCTGATGCTGGGCTTTTGTTTGACCAGGCATGTTTGAGAGTACAATCCATGGTTTGACCATTGAAATGACATTGCCATTGAAATTGAATTGATTGAAAATATCGTGATTGTGACTTTGAAATCATTTGACAGTGTTCTCTTTGACTGAGTTTGATACACCATATCATTATCAAACTAACTCAAACTGCACTGTTGAGTGTGTTTACTATTTGTTGTCATAATGTTATTATTAATGGTTTGAAAATGTTATGTTTGTATACGAATTTTGAGCCGCTGTGTAGCGTGCTGCTCTATCCAGTCAGCTCAGCCAGCGGAGCGGCTGGGTTGACCATGCCACTTTTGCCAGCACTGGGCACATGATCCACTTGGTTTGGGTGGGGGGGGGGGGGGGGGGGGTGCCTTGGTTTGGTTTTATTTATTTACTTTCAGTACCATATTTCTGTTTCTGATGCTCTTCACCTTATCAATATCATATACCATCCTTGGTTACATACTGTAACCATACATTTGTAACTAGTACTAGTACTTTAGTAGTAATACTAATTGTAGTGAATTTGTTAATGTTATGTCTTATGAATGTGAGTTGTGTGATTATTTTGAAAGTGTTTGACCATGTTGTAATGTTGACTATAGATCTATTATTACTAATTAGTATTTGTGTTGTTGTTCAAACTTGTTCTACTGTATATTACATTCACAATTATCACATTTCAATAGTAATTTATCATGTATAATTGTCAATATTTTTTAGTATACTATGATTTGAATAGTAAATTGTTACTAAAGTACTAGAGTAGAAGTACAAACTACAATGTCAATAGTCAATACATTAATTTTACTTATGTAAAATTGGACAATATCATAATGAATACATATTAAATTATGTTTATGTTTAGATGAGAAATTACAAAAAAAGCAAGAGTTAAGAGTAAGAGTTTAAGACGTTTATTGAATAATTGCATTAAAAAGCCATTAATTTTGTATTAATATTGATTATTGTTGGTAATGTTGATTTTGTATGTGTAACGATGTATTTTCTAGAACTAGAAGTAGACAACATCTCATCTGTTTGTAACATTTGAAACTGAATTCAAGAGTAAAGTAACTAATACCTTGACCAACGCTCGAAATTGGCGTAGGCCCGATGGCCCGGGGCCAGTAAAAGTTGCGGTCGGGCCAGTAAAAACATGAAAATGCCAAAGTTTGGTGGCCCGATCGGGCCACCAAATGTTTAAACCATAAGAAGACAACATCAAGGAATATGAATCTCAAGTTTGACACCTCTTAAAAACACTTTAATTGTGATTTAAATATTTGCAAGAAATGAAAAGGACGGACATAAAAAGTCGCAAGCGCACTTGCGCTAGTTGAATTAATCCTTATTTATGCCTACAAATATGTGCTATTTCCTCATATGAACACTCTCCCTTGAATTATCTACTTCAGGCTTGCATGATAAATCATGGTAAAATTAAACAACTTCCAGAGGTGTGTAATGACTAAAAGTAAAAGCATATGCTTATGCTGTTTTCTTAATTTCCCACACACCCCCTGGAAGCCTTTGCAACATGTAGAATATAAACATAGAACAACCAATCCACAGAGGGAGTATGTGTGCATACTAAGACCTATCAAAACACATGCCTAACTTTTCACATTCATTCATATTGCAAAGTGCAGTGTGCTTGCCTTTGCGATACCGTCCGCGATACCGTCAATAAAGGGGAATAATTTCATCTTTCGGATCATTATTCATATTTTTGAAGGTATTAGAAAGAATCATTTTTACAAGGTAGAGACTTGTGACTACTTGGAATTATTTTAGCTTGTAAAATAACAAAGATTTAAGTGATTTCATTTCCCGATTTGAAAAGTTATCTTAGCTATGCTCAGTCCCATGTGTGTTTTTTTGTGTTGGAGATTTTATGGACCATAAAATAACAAAATCGTACATGGAAAAGAGCTTAGTTTCATCAGTTGATGACTCTTAGATGAAACTGCTCGATTCTAGGTTTTGTTTTGTTTATTCAGTGATGGATTTCTTTAATGATGGTGGTAATTTTAACACATAACTTCCATAATTTACCAATTAATGACCAAGTAGTCATGACCATTGTTTTTCTTTGTTTGTAAATTTTATTTTCGGGCCACCAGAAAAAAAGATAATTTCGAGCATTGGAATACAGTAACAAATGAGGCTAAACATTGCCCAGTACCCTGAAACTATGAATATGGTTATTGTTTTAATTTTACTTTTGTTTTTCCTTATTTTTTTCGGGCCAGTAGATTTTGGTTTCGGGCCACCAAAATTGGAAAAATACTAATTTTACTGGCCCGACCGGGCCACCAGCAAAAAAAGTTAATTTCGAGGGTTGCCTTGACTTATTATTTTGTTGATAATATTTATTTGTAATGAGATATTTATGAAATTCGACAAAAACAACAAACCATATTCCCTGTTTTAATGTACATGTACCTATATTTGGTCTAATTTGGAAAATGTAAATTAGACCAATTACTATTAGGAATTAATATCATTCATAAATGATAACATCTATTCTTGTAAGTGATCAATTTACCGTTTTACAAAGAGAACAAGTTGAAGCCGACAACTCAAGTCAAGTCAAGGTCTTTAGTTTTATAGTGTTACTTATCAATACAAATCGCCTATCCTTACCAAAATAGGATACGTGTTTTAATAATTGTAAGTTTTTGTTTATTTCTTGGCCCTTTTTAACCAAGGTAATTCATTATGGTGAATTTAAAACAAGGGACTTATTATTACTAGTTCTCACGTTACATTATGATTGTTGAATGTTGTATTGCTTGTGTAGCTAGTCAACATTTGATTATGTATGTTAATATTAATATTACATTCTTGATTTAATTAAATCCATTTGTTAGCATAGTGAGTTAGGACACTGCTATATAGTAATTTTAAATTATCTATTTTCAAATAGTATCACGAATTTCTTATCAAATTATTTGAGGGTCGAGTATAAATTAATACAGATTAAACACTGCGCTGAGATTAAAGGCAGTCAATGAACTGCTGTGCTGATGATGAACTAATGTTATTCATCATAATCATATATTTATAAATTGTAGGTCGATTTTCTGTAGTTCAACATTTCCTTTCTCAACTCAAGTCAAGTCAAGTTCTATATTCCGATAGATCATCTAGTGTAAAACTATAATCCCAATAAAGTGTGATAATTCGAAGATACGTTGCCACAAGTAATTTTGTGTTCTTTCTTGATTAATATATTATCATAGTTCAGTTAATCGGACAAAAATACATATTACAATTTTAAGAAATATGCGCTTTCTTTTTGTATTGGAACAGTTCTAGTTTATTATGTGTTTATTTACCTCTATTTTATTACACAATTTCTTGAATGACAGTCCTAGTCATGCAGTGCATGCACGCTCAAAACCCGATTCATTGTCTGTGTGATGAATCCTTTTGTATGTTTATCGCTATTTTGTGGGTGTGTGATAGGAAAGGGGGTGTCGGCCGGAATGGCGGGCCCTGATTGGTCGACTGTGGGAGTGAGCTCACGCGCTGAAAGTCACCTTCACGAATGTCCCTTTGACGATTCGATCACTTCAGCGAGTGGCGATCGCCACGCAGTATCGTGATGCTATAATGTGTATGACCTCTCTAAACCGACCTCGTTTTCTCTGTGCGTACGATATTGTATTGCAGTTTTCGTAACTATGCTGCTAGCTTGTCTGGTACATGCAACGATCGATATGGTTGGTTACTTCAAAATGTCATCATTCTCTCTTTTTGGCACGACTTCAAGAGAAATATGAGAAGAACCATATATACAATTACAAACTATACTCGTAGAATAGTACTCCCCTATCTATTTATTTGTTTTGGTTTATTTTCTCACGTTTTGTTTATGTAAATACATATTTCTACTAGCATCAGTGATACCGTATAAAGGGTGCAATTTATGATTATGGTAATTGGACAACTTATTATCTAACCATTGATTAGGAATACTTATGTCTTATACTGTAGGTACGAATACTTAGCTTTCTTATCGAAAATATAATGGAAAAGTATTGTTCTTAATAATAGATCCACGTTCTTAATTATGCAATATTATCGCGTGCTATTTCGAAATCGAAACAAAAGCAGAGAATATTACAGCCCAAGTATGATTTCGTAGCTCAGTCCATTGACTTTCATCTTTCACAAGGTCATTCGTTACATAACTCCGAAATCTCCGTCGCGCGCTAGCTGCGGTCACGATCGATATCTCAAAGGGCCGAGACAATTTGCATATGAATGGTCATGAATATTCATGACGCCCGGTGGGTCAACCGAGGGCTAGGCAGTGGGTGTGTCCCATTACTGAGCAGCGATACAATCATGTACGTAGCATTACGGTGCATACACAATGCGGATGCGTGCTATTAGGTAAATCTTGGCACGATACAAAAAAAGGTTGCATAAGAAACTAACATTCCATGTGTACCCCCATGTGCGCTCCTTTTGATTTGATATACCGCGACCGAAATCGGTACGATTGCGAAATAAGGGGGAAATTTCTTTATAGCAATAGCGCGTTCGGGCCGGTTTATTTTTTGTTTTATTAGAATTTTATTTGTTTACAAATCCTTTTTTTTGTGGGGGGGGGGGGGGGGGGGGAATTTCCCCTTTTTATTATCCGCCCCCAGTGTGAAACTTATTGTGAAACTTCAAACGAATGTTAAATGTGAGGAAATCATTTGTATTAATTCAGTGCTGAAAGGTTAAAAGTAAAACCGGTAGCTAAGGGAAGAGATCGAAAGAATATAACAATAATATTTTGGGGAAACAAATGGAACCGTACAAATATTGAATCATTAGTAAATCGTATCTGACTGACATTGATTGACGAGCATGCACCCTTGCGACCCCGCGCGCGAAACTCCCAGTGCATCTATCTATAGATTTACCTTGGATGAACTCTATAGAACGCGGTCGGTTCGGTGGTACTAGCTCGTTCCGAATTCGAACTCTAATTTCATTTTCGGTCAGGCTTGTTTGTCAACATTACCGTGTACCGTGCTCGCTCACTAGTTAACCCGTCGACTGCTTATCACACGTTCACTAATGAAGCTGAACAAAACATAACGGTATTCATGTGGGAAGCGTGGCTGAAAGTGACCTTCACCTGTTCACCAGCATCCCCACTGGTGGAGATTTCACGATCAAATGTCCGTCAAATGCCTGGGCCTGGGCAGTCTGCACACTGGCAAATGCAAATGTTACATGATGTATTTGCAGAGGCCGGATGATGAGATCTATGCAGTATTATGGGAGCGAGACTCCTATAATACAATGTTTAATTAACCGACTCAATCCACTGGCGATGCATGTGTGTGTTTATAACCCAAGCATTCTTTCATCGCGAAATACCGAAAGGGGTACCTGAAGTCGAGCTCGAGACGATCGAACATGACTGAGGCGCGTGGCTGCCTTTCCCAATGACCTCCAACTTCAAGCCAGGTTGCATCACTAACGTTGCCTTACCCCGCCGCTGATGAAATGAAATGAAGCCATCCAATCAATGATATAGGCATATAATACCAGTTTGCGAATTGCACGCATCCCTAACAACATCATGCATGGATATTTATTATTGTAAATAATATCAAATTCATGCAGCTGGTTCATTTATACCGGGCGCCGCCTCGGTCATCACAACTACTTGTTTTATTTTACCCCACGATTGTAAATCAACTCATTCTTGGACCGGACCATGGATTTTCTTAGTCTTACATTCAACCGTTTTCAACCGGGGTGCGTTACGTTCTTCATTCCTACTTCATCAATTTCGCAAGTTGCGAAGAAAAATAATCCATACCCCGCCTCAAATTTCAATTTAATAAATAAAAAAGAACCCCTTCTGGACTTTAAATATTGTTGTTGTTCAATCCAAAATTAAATATTTTATTTTTTATTTCTGTTTCGTTTCTGTAGGATAACTACTACCCTCCTGCTAAGCACTGCTTCGCCACCACCGCCACTCTTGCTTCACGGGGCTTCACGATGCCTCCTCGCCCGATCGAGAAATCAGACTTCGACGCTGTTCAGACACTGCTGTCGATGAGAAGCAATCAGACGGCCCAGCAGGCCTCGACGACAACCACCGTTACGACTACGAGTACGACTACCGAGAAGAAAACGACGCGGGGTAGGAAGAGAAGACGCCCGACTCCGCCCACGCCTTCGAGTGCCGCCGACAGCCCGCTTTCGCCGCCTTCTTCAATCGTTGACGAGACAAATCAGTCTCTGGATCAAGCCGAGATGAAGCCGATACGACTCACGGTAAGATTAGTTCATGGAACTTGAAGATACCATTACGATGTTGTCCTTTGATTTCTTTATTTGCATTATGTTCACTTAGTTCCGGTAATCCTTTTCTAGAAAATGTTTGTTTCACATCTAGACAAA
The DNA here is from genome assembly GCA_037951105.1 of Echinarachnius parma. Classification (NCBI taxonomy): domain Eukaryota; kingdom Metazoa; phylum Echinodermata; class Echinoidea; order Clypeasteroida; family Echinarachniidae; genus Echinarachnius; species Echinarachnius parma. The sequence goes on from JBAMJV010001794.1 coordinate 61,333, forward strand.
CAGAAGTTGAACCAACCATTGATCCAACATGAAAACATGAAAATGAAATCCAATATCAATATAAACAAAAATTAAACGATATATTGCCATCTAGTTTTGACACATTTACGATCTATTTTGTTTTCTTCTGCTTCTTTTCAAATTGCAGGGAATGGATACGCCACCGCTAACGCCCCCACCCAACAAGGTGTACATCGCCACCGGCATGCCCATGAGCCACACCACCTCCATGCCTCTAGTCAGCTCCGCCATCGTCACCACGCAACGCATGGCCCCTTGCAATCTTGTCAGCATTACGCCGAGCATCATGGCGTCCAAAGAGATCCCCAGCAAGTGGAACGTCGTCGATATGAAGCCGTTCGCGACACCGACCTCCACCGCAGCCGAGTCCCGTCTCTCGCCCCGACTCTCGCCTCGCGTCTCGCCGCCTTCTCCCATCAGTCAGCAGCAAGTGGTGATGTCGACTTGCAACAGAGTGCCGGTTATCAGCAGTGCCGCCTTCGCCGCCAGGAACCCTGTCTATATTTCGACAGCTCCTGCAACGACAACCTCAAGAACAGTTCAGAGTCAGATCCTGCCGCAGCATTCGCAACAGTTGCAAGTGTCAACTCTGAGGAACACTTCAACCGCAACATCAGTTTTCAAGCAATCCTGCGAACCGCAGCCAAAATTTATCACCGTCAACGGAGCCCTGCAAATCCCGGTGTCTTGCCAAAACGGACAAGCGGCAGTGTTGTCACAGAACGGACAAGTTTTTGCACAAAATGGACAAGTTTTTGCACAAAGCGGACAGGTTATTTCACAAAACGGACAAGCACTGCTCGCACAAAAGAGTACGGAACAGTCGCAGTCGAACGTGCAGACCGTGTCCTTCATCCAAATCCCCCAGGGTGCGCAGAATGGAAGCGGTCCGTCCGAGCCCGTCAAAACCGTCGTCATGGCCGTCCCCGCCAACGTCATGGTCGTCGTCAATGCCGTGTCCAAGACGCCGTCATCGCCGGAGATGCCGCGACTGTGTCCCCTTGCTCCGGCGCCTTCATCTCATAGCACGTCGTCGATTGCGGACAAGGCGCCTCTGTCGCCAGTGATCAGCGAGTTCTCGAGAAGGAGGAATCACGTCTGTGACTTCCTCAACTGTGGCAAGACGTACTTCAAGAGCTCGCATCTCAAGGCCCACATCAGAACACATACAGGTGAATATACATTTAACTCGTTTTCATTCTTAGTACTCTTGATTACGCTCTTATTTTCTCCTTCCTTTTCTAATAGTAAATCATTTTTCATCTTTCCGCATTTCTTTCTCCCTGTCATCTGAAAACAAAGCAACAATTTATCATTTGTAAATGAATACATATTCTTGATCAAATCAATACAAAATAAAGATCCTTCCTTGATGATAAGTTCTTGAAAAAGTTGTTCCAGATAAGTAGTCAAGACATCGAAATATAAGTTCATCATATGGACGATTTCAAACTGTTGCTATGTTAATTTGAGTGAATGAAGCTAATTTTCGTTTCCATTTCTCCCCCTCTTTTATCTACCCTTCCAGGTGAGAAACCATTCCACTGCACTTGGGAAGGCTGTGACAAGCAGTTCGCGCGATCTGACGAGCTCTCCCGACACAAGCGCACGCACACGGGCGAGAAGAAGTTCGTGTGCCCGATGTGCGACCGGCGGTTCATGCGCAGCGACCACCTGACGAAGCACGCGCGTCGCCACATGGCCGCCAAGAAGGTCCCCAACTGGCAAGTGGAAGTCGGCAAGCTGACCAGTCTGGCGGCGGAATCCAGCCACAACCAGTCACATCCGCAACAACAGCAGCAGCAAAATCACCACAACGTTATGATCCTAACCAAGTAGATATGCCATGGGCTCGACATCTTTCAGGACACTGACTTGAAATATTTAATATTTCCTTGAATGGGCAAAGACAGACGCAGTTCCGCTGAGTCTAGCCAAAGAAAGACTTGCTAGTAATATCAGAAGCATGATCAACGTCAGGATCCCAACTGATCCGTAGTGAACAAAACAGTGGAAATTATACATGTTGGTGAAGATGGCGGTAGCTTATAAATATATCTGAACACTGACTTCACTGAAGATGAACTTGCAAATATATGTACAACTTTTGTCCTCGAATTTGCCATTGATGATATCTTGTAGTGGTCTAGCAAAGAAAGTTCAGCTGGTTGTCTCTATTTTCTGAAGATGACCAAGTAAATATTTATTAAATTGCAGTTTTCTGTTGTCTTGAACTCTGAAGACGTCACAATTTCATGTGTATTGACCAAGTAGATAAGCTGTAAAGGTTACTTCATTCAATGAAATTGTTGTTAGCTTGATGAACTATTGTCAAAGTAGACTCTGTTTTTGCAATGGTTATTACCAAATGACTGATGTGAATTGGCATTCACATGATTGGGAAGACCTTTAGCAACAAATAATTTCATTCTTTAAAAAGGCCTTTGTGATACACCTGAAGAAAACAAATAAACATTGAACATGCTCACATTTTCTGCACCTGATGCTGAGAAATGAAATTGGTGTCTTCACAATTTATAACGAAATGAAGCAATTATTTAAAGTTGAACGCAGGCACCTTTAGTGAAGTTATGAATGCTATTCTTTTTTTCATCACTAAGAACAAACAATTTTAGTGTGCAGAATTTATAACATGATCTTTGTTTATATTTTCTGTATATTTTTACTTTTAAGTTAATGTTTTCCAAATGCTGCAAGTGGTGTAACTATTTATTATATATAATATGGCAGCTGAGAGAGTTTGTGCGTGCAGGTAACGCACTTAATGAATTTGAAAGGAAGAAAGACGTTTAAATTTAATTTTGTCTTGATTTTCTGTTTGGTTTTTCTATGTTCTGTTTCGTATTGCACTATACATTTCACAAAACAATTACATGTAGGCTACAGTGCTATTTTTGGTCAACAGATTGATTCAAACATAATTTCCAATTTTAAGGAAATCAACACATTTATTTCAAACGGGTCTATTAGATTAGGATTTCAACGTTTATTCTTAACGTTACTATAATATCACCTTCAAGTTTTAAAATATTTAATATATTAATTTATTATTTATTCACTTGTTCGGGTATATGGAAATCGTCACATAATGACAAAATAGTATATTTATTCATTGCTAGTCACAGTAATAACAAACATGGGTATTATATCTGGTTTGAGAAAATTATCAAAATTATATCTTATTATGTTTTTTAAGCAACAGGAATTCGGTAAATATATTGATTTTTCTCTTCGTTTCTTTTCTATTCGTTCTGCTTGAAATAAATTTGTTTTTGTTATTTTCCGGAATTTTGTTTGTTATGTAATATTTATTTTTTTGGAAAAAAATAATATTTATCGTTCTACTTTCTACAAGGGTCTTGCCTTGATTTTGAAATCAGTACCTCAGCGTTTCAAGCCTTTTGGAAATAAGTTATTATAGATACGCTTTATTATATTTGCTGCTTTTTTCGACGAGTGATTGAAAATATATTACTACGTCCTCGTCGTGTGCGTAACTTATAAGATTGAGTAATACCAAAGATATATTAAACAAATTAAGTATGGATATAATATGATACAGTATCTGATAAAAAATAATGACGGTTTAAAAGTTTAAAAAACGCTTGCCAGCGTGACTATGAACTAAATCACTCGATTGTCGATTAAAGTTTTGCCAATGCAATGACAAAGATAAGTCTATTGTTTAAAGTTTTGCCAAATCAGTAAAATGTAAAATGAATGAAATTAAGGTTAAAGTGCTAAATTAAGCTGTTTCAATGCTTAACAGACTTAATGAGAAATGCGAAAATTGTATCACAATAATACAAAGAATAGGTCACACATTTCCGTATGTTGTTTTTTGTAATACGCAAAATAAGTACTTCATCTTTCGTTATGTTATATTTTGTTAAAACTGACAATTATGTTCAGGATTTCAACGTATATTATGTTCAGTAATATATATGATTTTGTATATCGTTTGTATAATTCACTGGAGAGTCTCGTTTAGTGAAATGTTATAGAAGTTTATACATATTAAAAAAATGTTTGTGTCTTATACTGAAAACAACGAAATTGTATCCTTGCATACTAATTGCCGAGAGTGGATTTGAGTAAGAAGGTGAGAGTTCGTGAGTGTGCTGGTGTTCTTGGGTGTTTTGGGTATTTAAATAAATAAGTAATTTTAAAGCGCGTTTAAACTAGACAAAAGGGATGACCCCCCAAACAAAACAAAAAACAGAACAAAACAAGACCGAATGAAAATATTTGAACTGTGGCTATTGAAGTGACTGTTAATTCCTGATTTTTATGAGAATAAATAGAAGAAAATTATTACGAAACATAATCAGTAAGCGCAATTATTGCTCCTCCCTCACCAAACCTCTCGACATGATCGAAGTGAGACGATAAGGATCGGTCTCCGTTCCTCTCTTCTATACCCCGAATATACGCCCCTGTGATGCCCAGACAAGCCCTGTCAATATTTTCGTTTTGTAATTTGACCTAATATACTAAGTTGATTTGTCATCACTGGCATGCATGCATGATTGTCATGACTGTTAAACGACCAAACAACAATATGAATCTCGGTGGCGTAGCTACAAGGGGGGGGGGGGGGGGGGGCGGGGGCACTCTAAAAAAATAACTAGTCAAAATGACCAGAAACCTAGTCAGCCGGGCACCTGCACTATTTCTAGTCAAAATGATCTGGAAAATCTAGTCAAATACATTCTAATTTTATATTGCCTTTGTATACAGAAAAAAAATTGAAATTATACTCAATAACGTGAAAACGCTAATTTTAGATTATTTTTCTGTATAAAAAGACAATATTTAATTAAAACATCAATGTATTTGACTAGATTTTCCGGATCATTTTGACTAGAAATAGTGCAGGTGCCCGGCTGACTAGGTTTCTGGTCATTTCGACTAGTTATTTTTTAGAGTGGGGGGGGGGGGGGGGGCAATGCCCCCAATAATTTGACCCCAAAACTAATATAACTAAAGAAATACAAAGAGTGTTCCTCCAATAATTTACGTACCCACCCCCACAAAAAAAGATAGTTACAAAAATAAGCTCATTCTAGTATGAGATGGTGTGTTAGTGTTGGGGTTGGGGAGAGTGGGGGGGGGGGGGGGGGGGGGGGGGGGGGGGGAGGCTGCATCTGTATAACCACAGTCTCGTACGCCCTTGGGTACAACTCTCAACAGTTTGGCATACTTGCCGAAGACCTCGTTCGAACTATATAATTATATAATGACTGACATTATTTTGTTTGCCAATAGTCACAATTTGTTAATCTATATCAATCAGAATTAGTTAATCTGATTGATGTGTAGAACAAAATGATGTAATAATCCATACGAGGGCCTATATCGCGAAGGGGGGGGGGGGGGGGGGGGTTATGCCCCGGATTTGTTTTCTTCATTTAATTTTCCCTAAGTGAGAGGGAAGAGGAGCCAGTGCACGAAGACCCCCCCCCCCCCCCCCCCCCAACCACCCCTCCCCCGCCCCTTCCCTTCCCTCTCTGGGGGTCGTGGGGTTAGTCCTTGGCATCCCACACCAATTGTGTGTACAAAAAAAAAAGGAGCATTGTAGTGACTCGGGAACCCCAATGATGAAGAGCGGTTTTCTTGCAATTCTTCTGAATTGCATATTACGGACCAATCCCCCGTTTCACAATATTGTTGAAAATGTGACTTTGGGATGATACAAAACAGACAAACAAAATCAACAACAAACAAACAAATACACAAACATACAAACGGACATACATACAAATGAATACAAAAGTCATAACGCCATACATAATTTCTTGTTTTTGCTTTAATAAACTGTCCCTTTTCGTAGCCTCTTGTCAAGGCCTCTCGACTGAATGACGGCAGCGAATGGCAAAGGAGACTTGGCTTGCCTAACATTGTTTATACATTAATGATTATAACTATATAATTTCCCCTTCGTTCAATATTTGGCTAGCCTATAACATTGTTCATAATTATACATATTTAATTTTACTTTCGTCCTCCATGCAGTCGTATCTGATATTCAAACGCGAGGCCTTGTCAAAAGGACGTCTGATTGACAATGTCATGTGTGTAGGATACATTATTCACATCATTAACTAATTCGATCACACAAGACATAGTACAATAACCCTCACACCCTCCCCCCCCCCCCCCCCCCCCGCAAATGGATGCTATAACTCCGTGGAGGTGTTTCACAAAGATCCTAAGTTGAACTTAACTCTAACATGTCTAAGTTGGACTTAAACAGTATGGAAAGCCATTAGTTTCTTTGAAAAATTGTTGTAAAAGTCATTTTACAAAGGCATAAAATGTTGATTCAAATCATTAATATTTTCGATTATCAAGGAGCTTTCATGTTCTTGATGCAACATTTATGAAAAGTCAAAATTCGTGCTTTGTTGCTTTCGAACATATTGTATTCCAAGGCTATAAATGGCTTTCCATAATAGTTAAGTCCAACTTAGGTTATGATCTTTGTGAAACACCCCCCGTGTCATTCAATCATGAAGGTATTATCTGACATATTTTAAGAACATGGATGGGGAGCAAAAAAAGGGGGCGGAAATTAATATTGTTACAATGTCATGATACGTGGCATTGACGTTTATTAGGATGCATGGGGGCTGTATATAGCCCCCTTCCCTACATGAATTTAAAATGTGGTATTATTGATATCTATTTTTATCGAGTAACACATTTTTAGTTCAGGACAAGGGAACATTTCATTTGCTTTGGGCAAGTAAAATGTTTCAGTATTCATTAAAAATGTTACTTGCCCGATCAAAATATACAGAGCTTGAAAATGGGGCTAATAATTTACCACCCAATACATCTATACAGAGAAAATAATGAAAGCCAATAATATAATATAGACCTATATATTACATGTATCACCTATTTCAAATTTACTGCTCGGCTATATACAGTACACTAAAAATATCATAAATCAACATATTGCAGGCATTTACATTATAATAAAGTCCACCGGGAAAACTAAGGGTGCATTGAACTTTTACTTCCTCTAAGTCAGATTCTGCCGGGTTATTTTAACAATTTCACTGCCAAGTTAAAACAAAACATAAATGACAACGTACATCATAAACAACGTAATACACAATGAAACACACTTATTTATAATCATATATGGCCTATCTAACCTGCCTGTAATAATTATAGTGGCCACCAAAAGTGATCCCCTGCAATGCAGAGTAAACAATGTTAAAGAACCTGTACAATAGAGGACGCCTGTCTACATGCAGTGGCCACTTTTTCTTGTCTCCTAGCTTATTGCTTATTATGCGTTCAATATACACACAGGTTTGACTAAACATTGTAAATGAGCGCACAATGTGCACAAAATGATAAGTTCGCTATCTTTATTATGGACAATAAAGGTTGATCTTTACACGCATGCTTAGCTGAGAAAAAAATATACAGAATAGCACCGGGTCCCGGTTATAGTTTGTTTCCGTAAAACACTGACTTCCTTCCAGCAACCAGTGCAGTCATATTATAGGCATTAAATAATAGCTCACCAAACTTAGGTCACTTCTCATACACGCCCATTTCCTACATTCTGAAGGTGAACTTCACCGTTGGTGAGTATCAATACAGAGCCATTATACACGGCTCTGATTGTATTAAAAGAAAGTGCACGATAACAACAAAAATAACAAAACAATACAATTTTTGTCTACAGTATAGGCCTTCTAATACATAGTACTCATGATGATGATGATGATGATAATAAAAATGATGATAATAATACTAATAATACTACTAATAATAGGCCTATATTAATAATGATAATATTAACGGTACTAATACTAATAATAATAACAAATAACAATAATTATAACATTAATAATCATCATCATGAAAATTATAATGATAATAATAATACAAATAATAATGATAATAATTCGTAATTGTCATTTTAAGTATTCTAAACCGAACCCTCAACAAAAAATCATTCGTCACACAGGGAAAGTGTACGTGCAGAATCATGGGGGGAAAAAAACAACATAAAATAGAACAAAAATACAAAGAAATTGAAAAAACAAATTTTTGTATCAAAGACGTATTTCCTCACCTTCATTGTTATAAAACGGAAGATATAAAACTTAAAACTTGAAAGGCTTGTGATATTCAAAATGCGTATATAGTGTGATCAGAATCAGTGTTTGTGTGTGTGTAGGGGGGGGGGGGGCGAATTATTGGGCCGGGCACACGTTAAATGTACTTCTTTATTATTTATGTCAATTTATTATGGGGTCACGTGCCCCCGTGCCCCGTAGCCCTCATCCTGTATTTAAAGCTACACCAACAGAGGCCGCGGAACCGGGGGGGGGGGGGGGGGGGGGCTGCAGCCCCCCCCCCCCCCCCCCCCCCACTTTTTTGGCTTAAAACAAAGAAATACATAAGAATAACATAACATTTGTTATAACAATTAAAATGTGGTCAGCCCCCTCACTTTCAAAACCTTTCCGCGGCCCCTGACCTAGGCATTATTTGTAACTCTTTGTTATTATGTCTGTTATGACCGAGTGGGCCTGCACGTGAGTTTCAATCTGACTCAATATAAATTGTTTCGTTGTTGTTAGCTGACAAATTATCACTTCTGACGAGCGAACTAATACGTTGTGCGTTTTCGCAATCATTACACTTGATGGCTGAAAAATATATATAATTTCTTTTTTAAACATGAAATAAATATTTTGTGTACATTTTTATGAAGGATATAGCTTTCTAGCAAATACCAGTCTGCAACTGCTGACAAAAATACGTGATTATAATATAGGGATAGTTGAGTTTTGGTATAGAGGGCGCTACACAAAATAATTTTTGTTTAACTTCTTTTCCTTAGTCATTTGTAATTTGTTATACCTTTCGAGCATGGTGGAGTAATAGCTATTATTTGTAATGTAATGCCTGCAGGTTTTGGTTACAAAAATTCAGTTTGACCAAAACTGTACCCTCTTTACCAAAACTCAACTATCCCTTTAATAATAAGTAAATGTTGTACATACTTTGACATCGTATTCATCGTTATTATCATAATCATAATATTAGTGAGTCTAGGTATCAACTAATTAAACTGCTCATATAGACCATAAATATTTACAATTATTATCAATTGATATTGTTTATATGATTGATTAATAAAACAAGTGGAACTAAATATGTGTGGCAACAATTGCTTGTCTAGTAATTAATTTATCAAAAGAAATATAAGTAATAATATTCTCCGATGTATAGCTTATCAATGAGATCGACTGATTAATGTTAAATCATTTATTTCTGATTATTATATCGATAAGTGTAGCAATAAACGTTTAGTTGTCATTCAAGACAATTACAATGACTGAATTATACATTGACAATAATCATGTTAATGTCGAAATGATATCGACTTATAAAAAGGGAAAGGATAGAAATGTTGAACAATAATACAAACGATATAATGTACACACGGACAGGCACACATACGCACACACATGCACACACACACACACACACACGCACACATACACAAAAAACCACAAATGCATGCACTAACACACACACTCACACACGAATACATGCCCACATACCCACCTGACAGAAAATAAAGTAGGGTATCAAAATAATCTTCATAGTAATACATCGCATGAACGTAATGTAGTGCAAGGGCACTCAAGCTACTCATTGCGTGACGTCACGAGGGTGTGGCGGAGGTTGGGTAAGCACCGTCGTGCTGCTACTGCTAGCTGGCGATCACGCGTTGTTGCCATGACACTGCGTTCACATGTGTCCAATCTCTTGGAAGTTTAGGAAATGTTAAGGCAATCACGTGTCGTTATCATGTCATGGACTGCAATACTGCACTGCATCACTGCATCAACATCTGTCTCAACTTTCGGATGTTTCGTAAACTAGGAAATAGAAGCATCTAATAGTATCGGCTCTTATGGGAGGTAACATGAAATGAAGGCGATCGTAGCACACGATCACGCGTCGCTACCATGACTTGTCTTGTGTTTACACGTGTCCATGAACTAGGGGATCTACCGACCATCGTGGCGCTACATTAGGGGTAACACTGGTATAATCGCCACGTATTGAGTTCACACCTGATTCAATTTTCGGAGATTTTTTAAACTTAGGAAAGGCAATCGTGTATCACGCGGTCACGCGCTATTGTCATGGCTTGTCTTACGTACAACATTCCGTCTAGGACCTAAAGGCAACTTATTTTTAGGAGAGATATATGCGAATAATTATAGCTGAACTCAGTCTGGAGAATCAAACCATCTTGAGTTCAGTCCATGCTTATCATATTTGTTGCATTGTCTTGATTTCAGTGCACTTACTGCATACAACTTGACGTAGCTTTCGTCATTTTTAATCATGTTTAGTGTTATGCCAATTAATATCAAATGATTTTGTTTTTAAATATTTGTATGTCATGTATAATTTTGTAACCTTTTGTTGGAAATTAAAAAAATAAACTTGAAACTTGAAACTCAACACTTTTGGTTTAATATTGTTCATCAGTTTGAAAATGGGGAAAAAAAAGAAAATTCATTTATAATTATGAAATATAATTTATGTCTGTATAGAAACTCACTGCCCAGAATAACCCCGCGGTTATCGGCTCGCGTGTGAACAGCTGCATTCGTATTTACCGCAAACCATATGTAGTCATATCACGAACATTGGCATGTTTAGGGATCAGCAAGGAGGACGGACAGAGAGAGGGTTAAGGATTCCCATGTGTACTGGCGTAGCGTGCATGGTTGGGCTGATTTGTGGGAGGGGGGGGGGGGGGGGGGCACATCATAATTGTGTATTTCTTTATTTTGTAAAACAAATACTTTACCCTTACGTTTTTATTGTTTTGGGGTTCGAATGGTTGGGGGTGTACCCCCCCCCCCCCCCCCCTCCCCGGCGTGCCCCACCCCCGGCGCTACGTCATTGCCGATGGGTTTTTATGGTCGTAATATGGTCAACAACCACTGTTCTATACCTCTCATTACGTAATTCTTTATTTGTACAACACATATTATACCCTTATTGTTTTGGGAGGTCAATTTGTCGGGAGTGCCCCCCCCCCCCCCCCCCAGGAGCTACGCCACTCACCGTGGGTTTTTATGGTCGTTTGGTCCACACCCACTGAGCTATTACCTCTCATTATCTGGGTCTATAAACGATTGATACCTGAAAGCCTCAAATCCAAACTTGACCCAAACCATAACCATGAATCAACCTAATACTCTAACCATAATTAAAATCTCTTATTATATAATACTCAGCCTATGAATTCCGGATCCTATATAATAGTAACAGAAAAAAATGGGAGTAAAACAAATGGATATACATACATGCACACCATACCAGGTTAAAAATGTAAATTCCCAAAGAGGGATTCATTAGTAAATAAGGGGGGGGGGGGCAGGTGCCACTCCCGGTCCCCACACTTGTGCCGCCCCCCACCCACCCTCCGGATACGCCATCACGGACATGACGGAGGCACGAATGATGCATGGGCAAAGCAGGAGGTTCTAAATGTATAGGTCATACGTCATCAATATCGTCATCATGGGTCTTTAATGCATGATTTAGTTGCCATGGGGGACCGAAAATTAGTTGTAATTCCTCCCGTCCCGCCATCTGAGAAAAGACGATAAATTGATTATCCCATGCACTTGAATGACGCGGTGAACTTCGAATGATTTGCCTTTTATCAGTTTACGTGGTGAATGCACAATGTCATCAGTAAAAATTCTAATATAAAAATACATCAACATGTTTTCTCTTTTTCCAATGATTTAGAAATTGAACAGGTTTTGGTTATTGAGTTATCTCTCAGAGCCAACCGACTGAGTTACATATTGTATTGATATTTCTCCTTCTTCCGTATTATATAGTGACCACAATCAACTTGTTGATTATTATGTCACTTTAATTTGACTGATATGTGCAGGATGTGATGTACTAGTCAACCGAGTTTATAACAACCTATACTCTTTTGAGCAGTAGATATGGTTATTTTTCGTGCATGAGATGTGACTATCACATACACGGGACCTCCATTGTCGTCCTCCGAGGGACGGTTATCACAGGAGAAGAAACCCCACTGACGATGCTATACTGTGGTTAAACAAAAATGATGACTAAAAGATTAATTATATCATTGTCATTTTAAAAGTAAATAGAATATCCAATGGTTTACCAGTTGGATTTTGTATCGCCGCTCATTATTAATGAACAATATAATATATTTGTAAAATTTCAGATCAAATTTAGACCGAAACATATCATGAACAATTGGACATACTATGAAACGTCGATAAACGAATATCGTATCGAAAAAGAACTAAACATGTAAATCATGTATATTTGTTCATGAATCGTTAATTTTATTTCGTGGGACTTACAGAAAGAATTAGTGCATACAATCATCCATAATCATTATATTCATCATTTTCATCGTCACCATCATCATCGTCATCATCGTTATCATCATCGTCATCATCATCATCGTCATCATCCGTATCGTCATCATCATCGTCATCATCATCATCACCATCCTCATCGTCATCATCATCTTCATCATCGTCATCATCGTCATCATCATCATCATTATCATCGTTTAATTATGTATTATTATTGGTTGTAATATTTGGTGTTGTTGATGTTTTATTGGGGAATTTGTAATTGATATTGTAATTGTGATTATCATGATCAATAATCATCCCTGTAACATTGTCCAAATCCTCAAAATTTACTTAGAACTCTAGTGGTTCTCTCATACCTTGTTATATTCATATTAACAATAAAAGCATGAGGTTTCGGTTTTTCATTAATCGTTCAAAAGATATTTACGATTTAAGTGTTCAGATATCAAATTGTCTACGGGATAATTTAAGCCGTGTACAAAGAAAGTGCAATAAGTTAGTGAATATCCCTTTGCATTTTTGCTCATATCTCAGCCAAAAAACCATCCAATTAACGTAACATTTTCACACATTACTTTGTGGACATATCAGATCACACCAATAGTACACATTTTATTAATCACTCATCACAAAGTTACGAGATCCCTTTAACGGTCTCATTGTGAAAATCACTTGAAAGACAACTGAATGATAAACAATAGCGTAACCAGAAATTGACAAATAGGGGCAGTGATGGATGCCATCCGGGGGTGGGGTGGATGGGATGGGGTCGTATATATGCGTAACCTTGGATATATACCAAAGGCATCATCCTGTTTAGTATAATTATAATTGTATGGTATTTCTGATATTAACTTGTGGTTGTTATTTTGGTCTCCAACGGGTGCGAGGGGCGGGAGGCTGGGGCACGCCTCACCCTACCCCACACCCCCATACTGGCTATACTTAACTTGTGCAAACAGCCAGTGCAACAAATGTGTTTTATGATAAAGGTCGATATCTCATTGGGTTTCCGTTACGAGAGGTAAACTGATTATAAACTTGGTGGAATCGGAATGTTCGCATTTTTATTGAATTCGATGTTTGAGTGGTTCATTTGATATTGATTTGAGCTAGCATCAGTCAACAACAATCAAACGATCTAAATAATGTATTGTATTCGATGATGCTTTACTATACACATGGCAATCACATGACCAAGTTGGGACATCTTTATGGATAGAATGATAACACTAAAAAATGAATTATAGGCATAATTTTAACTATTTATTTACTTCAAATCGATGAAACCTTCTTCCATATTTGATGGAAACATTGACCTTTTAAGGAATATAATTATTAGTGAAGCTCACATAACAAATTTGTGTTTTAATTCATAACTAAATTTGAGCTACAACACATTTTCCAATTAAGGCATATGATTGTAATACTTTAAAATTGCCCAAAACCACACGAATTTAACATTTATCTATTTAGATTTATAATTATTGTTCCTTATTTTTCTTAATATTATATTATCTATGATTATGATAGCCTCTTTCATGAAAGCACGTTTATAGTATCATACTTTCGGCGTTAAATTTTTATAAACATCAATTACCAACTTTATTAATTAATAATTTTGATTAATAAAATATTTATCGTTATAAGTTATATTTCATCAGATACCATGCCATCATACCTTAAAGGGACTTAGTAACATTGTCCAAATCCTCAAAATAAAATATTGTAATTCTAGCGGTTCCTTTATACCTTGTTGTATTCATATTAACAATAAAATCATGGGACAGCTTTCGGTTTTTCAAATTTCCCTTTCATTACAAAGATATGTATGATTGAAGTATTTAGATAAGAAAATCTCCGGGCGAGATTTTCATCCCTGTACAAAGTGAATGCAGTGAGTTGGTGAATATCACCCAATATCACTTTGCATTTTCGCTCATTACTTGGCCATACATTGTCCATTTGACCTGAAATTTTCACACAATACCCTGAGGACATATGAGATAACAACAGTATACATTGCATCAACCATTCATCAGTTTTTGCACATCTCAACAAAGTTACACAAAGTTACTAGATCCCTACTTTGAAAAAATCTGAAAAGGTTTTTAAAAAGTTGTTGATGATATCTCTATTGAATCATTATTTTAACAAAACATTAAATGCACAATTTTGTATGAAAATAGCTAAAACCAATTATTTTTAGAGAGCGCTTTCTAGAGTTGTAACGGCTCTTTTTTTAATGATATCAGGGGTCTTACTTAGTCGTTTGTATCATCTTTTCAAGCATGGTGAAGTTATAACTATTATTTTGTACCGTAATGGTGCACGGTTTTGGTGAGGCACCAAGGAGGGAAAAGAGGGAGAACTTGGCCCCAATAATGAAGACAACATGAGGAGGAAATCAAGTGAGCCCGACACCCCCCCCCCCCTCTCATCTGCCTCAACCACGCTACCTAACTGACGTCAACAAAATAAGAACGGTATACAGTGGCGGATCTACGGGGGGGGGGGGGGGGGTTAGGGGGTTTAACCCCCCCCCCCCCCCCCCTTGGGCTGCCAAGTGAAAATGTGGTGTGCATAGAAAAAGGCCATCATGTGTCCAGACCATCGATATCGATGATCCAGACCCACACAGTATCCGCATCGTCATTGGGTCAACCCCCCCCCCCCCCCCCCCGGCCCCTCCCTTAGCAAAAAGCTACATCCGCCCCTGGTATATAGGTAAAAAATATATATCCGTAAAATTAATACAGAATCGTTAGTAGTCTTGTTTGCAGTCAGATTTGGGATTGACGTCAAAAAATACAGAACGACCTACAATAACCCCCACCCACACACACTTTTCTAATTCTACACCATGTCAAACCCAGCGCGCCGGCGACTGCCGACGGCTGGATCTCGGCGTGCGTCGCGGCGCGGCCGGCGGCGGCCGCGCGCTATAGACTAGTCGGTAGTGCATGCAGTGCAGGTTGATTCCAATTCCATCGCCATCTCCATCGGGATCATAAACAAATTGACAGATTTTAACAGAGAGACACGCAACAGTTTAAGACCACGCCTTGTAAGTAACACTAAGAGTCGACCTGGTTCAATATAATGATACATAAAGTGATAAACTATCTTATTTTGTGTTATATTTTACGAAATTAAACAAAAATTACGATAAGCCAGAACAAATCCAACACAGTTATGAAGGCGTGGGACTGTTAATAATATTTTTATACAATTCGTACTTTCAAGTTTCATTCAATAGACAAGGAATAACCTCATAGATATCTTGACTAACTAATTATTGTGTATTATGGGAACATATTTATGTAGATCACTGGTTGTATTTCAGGTTATAAGCTCAGTCTTATGCACTCGAGCAAATTAAACCACTTTCTTGGCACTGCCACTCATTGGCATGCATGCCATTGTGTAACCATGGAAACAAGATAATTAAATCAACAATAAATGTGTATTTGAGCACTTTTCTTCAATTACTTTGGTAAAGAAGATAGCCATGATTTTAAGTGGCCTTTAATTTGTACAAAGTTCTGCTTCTCAATTAACTCCTCATTTTTATTACTATAATAATAAGGCCTTCTTGGCTTTGGATATGAGCATTTGGGACTTACATGACGAAGGATAATAAATGGCCTTTGACTTTGAGCAAAATTTTCATACCATTCCTGAAGAAAATAAGCATCCTGTACTCTGTAGCGTTTTACAAGCGTTTTGCTCCGCACCTGTGGCAGCTCGCATGTCAATGCAATGGCATTCCTATGCAAAACAGGAATAATAATAATATGACAAATTTATATAGCACTTAATGCAAACAAGCCTCTAAGCGCTTTAGAAAAGGAAATTAGAGTATACGAAGTAAAGAAATAGAGAGTGGTTGAGCTATGACTGATAATGTTGTTTGAAGAGATGATTTTTTAGATTATCTTTGAATGAGTCGATTGAGGGAGAGTTCTTGACCCAGTTAGGCAGCCGCAGAGCGTTCCATAAATATGGTCCATTAAAAGAGAATGTCCATTCACCATAAGATCAATCATGTTCAGTAATACAACAAAACATTTCATGTCGGGAAGCAGCTTTTGGGGAGGAAGGGTTTTAAGAATGTTGATTTAACAAAAAAAAAAGCAAATTTTTGAAGAAATTTTACAATGTTCAGCCATTTAAAAAAAGAGTTTATGAAGGATGCAGCTTCTTTTTATAAGTTTCACTTTTATTTGATGCATCTAATGTCTGTTTTTTTGTGGTGTTCTGTATTAAATAGGGCACAGTATATAATCAAATAATCATGGGCCCCGTTGCAGAATGAGGAATTAATTGTAAAGTTGCAATTGATTGCTCAGTGGACATATCAGATAAATAAACCTACAACAACCATTCATCAGTTTTTGCACATGTCAATGAAGTTACTAGATCCCTTTAATATATTTGTATGTAGAGCCTCTAGAGACATTTTCTCTCTTATAAATATCAGTGATCAAGGATACATCATCATGAAAATGGTGAAGCTAAATATAAAGCAAGATGATGGGAGTCCTAACCCTAACCCTAACCCACAACATCACAATTCAAATATATGTATTTGTACATTTTTCTCTCTTATTTTATGGATGATCTTTATGATTTTTTGTTGACAAGATGACATTCACAAGATAGTAAAGCTACATGTCAAATAAGGTGACAAGAAACAGTTCTTGTTGAATTGATTACTTTCAGTTCAAGGTTATATTGATTATTCAAATATTTTATTTTAATCCAGCTAGACATTTTCTCACACTTAATTGATCAATCAAGGACACAACATCCCAATTCACAAGATGGTGAAGCTACATATCAAACGAGGTGACGAGAGTCAGTTCCTGTATGAGACCACGGTGGAGATGCCTGTTGAAGATGCCGTCAAGGAACTGGTGCTGATACACAATGGCAGACTTAAAGTTGAACGCATGTGCTCAGGTTTGTCCAATTTTCATTAACATTTCTTTGGGATAATAATAAGCCTCTGAATAGGGTACTTACATAGTTACATAGCGCTCTATAAATGCCAAATATTACTTAAAGGTACAGTATAGTACAGTTCTGGTCAAACTGGTAAATTCATGTGCTCTTATAAAATAAATATTACACTGTTTGGTTTTTCATTACCTCACAAATTAATTATTTCTTGATGCGCCCTCTATGACAATATCCCAAACCAAAACTAAACTATCCTTTTAATATTATCTATCCTTTTGAATTTTAAGTCTACAACATATTTTCTGTAAACTCTAAACACCTAGGCACACAGATTGGCTATCAACAGGATAATTTTTTATTACAACTTAAGTACCAACATTTTCTCTTTGTCCAATAGATGTGAGCTAGGACTTTATTCAATATAACTCCATGTATGGTCTGTAGGCCCTAATACTCATCACATGGTTATATTTAAACCTAGATTATTTTTGTTTATAGGTTCAATGTAACACAGTTAGTATCACCAAATGAAATCATTGGTTAAATTTTAAGTTAGTTGATGTGTATGCAATTGTACTTGTATACCATTGAGTGCGCCTTACGGCTGCCAGAAAACATTGCTCCCAAGGGAGCAGAAAGTGCTCTTCATCTGCGAATTGATTGCGAGTGTGTGTCCGATGACCGGGGTAATAATGTAAAGCGCTTAGAGATGTTTCATATTAGGCGCTATATTCATCAAAACACAATATTATTATTGGATGTAGCTTCATACCCAAATATAATTATAATAAAACTTTTTCAAACTGTATATTCTGTTTGTTTTTTTTGTTTTTTTGTATAGCAGGAATCAAAGAGTTAGCTGAGCATGAGACCAGTAACCATTCTCACCCCAAACATGCAAGGCTTGATAGAGGTTAAGATCATTTACTTTAATAAGGTTGATGATTGAATGGATTTTTGTTTCCAAATGTTTGTTATGAAACTTTTTCAAACATTTTTAAATTTTTATTGCAGAAATCAAAGAGCTAGCTGAGCATGGGACCAGTCTCCCCCCAAACATGCAAGGCTTGACGGAAGATCAGATTGTTGACCTGAAGCTGGTCGATGAGTGGAGGGAAAGGTGTCAACCCAGCGGAGGCTCCGTCGAGTGTAAAGATCCGATAGGCAGAAGGAATGGGCAAGGTACTTTGTTTACTTTTCTTTCTTTTACTTATACAGCTCCATTATGTTTATTGACATTATATTTTGAACATTGAATGTAAGCTAATTATACAAGTAGAAATGTTAAAAGTAATACTGGTGATGTTGAAGTTGGTAGTGGGGTTTTAGTAGATCTACAATTATTTAACATTATCAATTAGTGTAACTTAGTCTGTACTCTATCACGTTGTTTACAACTTGCCTCTTGTGAGTGAATGTACAAAAACTGCAGTAATGATTATACAAATAAAATCAGTGTTAATACTATTTAACCAATCATGGTAAATCTATCAGTGGTTGCAAATAATTATTCACTTTGTTTTGCATTACTCACAATACAGCATTTGTTTGCTAATAAATCGAAAAAATTATATTTTAAAGTTTGTAAAAAATGTATTAAACAAATGTTTAACCAATTTAATTAAGAGATACATCACACTTGGAATTTAGTTGGTTAATCAGTTTTGATGGATTTTTTTTACAGCATCGAATGAGAAAATGAAAGATGTTCTGCAAAGGACCATCAGTGAAGCGAAGAACATCGTATCAAATGTAAGTACTGTAATATGCAATTTGTAATTTCTTGTTTTCAAAATTACATGTTTCCCATATTTTCTTCAAGTACGGATGAAAATCATGTTCACCCCTTGCCTGTTCCGATCAGATATATTTATGTATATTTTAGTTGTTCCTGAACATATTGTGATAGTAATAGTTGATTGTGTCTTGAAAATTATGTGCTTTTTCATATATGTTTTCATTAACTCACAAAAGAAATTATTTCTTGAAGTACTCTCTGAACCATTTAAGTATTCTATCCCTATAGAATAGAATTGAAAAATGTAAGGTTAATATCCAATACCAATCTATCTCTGTTGAAGACACATGAACAAGAATCTGTCAATGTTTGTGTCTCTCTGACTCGTAAAAGTACAGTTCTGGTCAAACTGAAGTTTAGTAACTAAAAATTGTACGTCATCATTAAAAAAACAATAGTTGGAATTGAACCATGCTTGAATACCTTAGTAGGAAATCATTAACAACTTTGAACTAAAAAGGCTGTATTCATTCAAATGGCAGCCATTAACACAAGACATCTGAAAGTTTCAACAATTTTGTATTAATTTATCTCTGTTTAAACATGCAGAAAAAAGTATCCGCCAATGTTTGTGTCAACATACCGATGATCAAAGACTCTTAAAAGTACATTTCTGGCAAACTGATTTTTGGAACTAAAAATTGTGTGTTATCATTAACAAACAATATTTTTAATTGAACCATCCGTGAATGGTAGAAAACATTATCTGAAGGTTGTTTTCATTCAAATAGTAGCCAATATTAACACAAGACACCTACAAGTTTTAACAATTGTTTAAAATCAATTTATCTCTGTTTAAACATGCAGAAACAAGTATCCGCCAATGTTTGCGTCACACTACCGATGATCAAAGATGCCCTGGATCAATTAAGGGGGGCGGTGACCATCGTGTACCCCATGGGGCTCCCCCCTCACGACCCTATCAGGATGGAAATAGAAGACTTTGAAGAGCTGGATGGAACCCAAGTAAGAATCATACATATTTTGTTAATGTATCTGTTTGTTTGTTGGTATTTTAAATTTGTTTGCAGATAAGTAGTCACAATAAGTAGCCAAGTAGCCATATTTTCTTTGCAGTGTCAGGGATTTTGAAAATATTACAGAGTAGTACTAGCCAAAACCTCTCTGTGTTCCTTAAAACTCTTTCACAAATGCCTTGGTGAGCTAGTTTAAAATTTTCTCACATATCACTAGCCATTAGATTAGCCCAGAAATGATCTCAGAAATGATCTGTGACATTTTCAAAATCCCTGACATTGCGAAAAAAAATGTTGCTACTAGTACTTTAACCTCTATTCTGCTCCCTAGAAGTCAAGTTTAAAAATGAAATCTAGGTTTTGAACAATTTATGGATTATTTGCAACGTAATTTGTATGTTCATGTTTCATTTATTTATTCATTCATGTATTTATTTATCTATTCAATTATTGATTCATTTATCCATTTATTTGTGTATTGATTAATTAATTGGTTTTTGATTTATATATTTCTTTATTCATTTTATGTCTTTTTTTGTTTATTATAAAACAAAATTAGGCATCTGTGTCCATGCTGGAGGAAGCAAACTTATCACTCTGGTTCTCCAGGCAGATTTGGAAGAAACTGAAATGAAACATAAATCTTTCTTTGTACAACTTATTATTTCTTTTAATGCAATGAGATCTCATGTCTATGTTTTAGTTGTTTAATTATTCGTTGATTTAATTATTTATTTGCATTTAAACAAAAAGTGTGTAATGTAATGTAATGTAATGTGTGTAGTTCTCATGTGTTTATGTAATGTGTGTAGTTCTCATGTGTTTATGTAATGTGCGTAATGTAATGTAATGTGTGTAGTTCTCATGTGTTTATGTAATGTGCGTAATGTAATGTAATGTGTGTAGTTCTCATGTGTTTATGTAATGTGTGTAGTTCTCATGTGTTTATGTTTGTTTGATTGATTGATTGATTGATCTTTTTATTGATTGATTGATTTTTTTTTGTAGGCATCCTTGTCCGTCCTGGAGGAAGTTAACTCGTCACTCTGGTTCTCCGGGAAAGAGATGCAGAGAGGGAAGAAACTAAAGGACTACGTTGGCAAAAATGAAAAGACCAAAATCATCGCAAAGCTGCAGAAGGTTTGTGTTTACATGAGAAACTTGACATATAAATTGACCATGCCACAAATATGACGGTCTACAAAAAGAACTATTGCACATGTTCAGCACTGGTTCAGAAAATGTTCAGGCTGGGGTCTATGGAGAATGGATGATACACCAAATCAAATCGTCTAAAATGGAATAAGCTTTCAGCAGTTAACAATTTTATTTAATAGAATTCCAAGATAATTTGTAATTGATATTGATTCTAGCTTGCTAAAAGCATGTACAGTGGAACCTCTTTATAACGAGCTCTATTACAACGAGGTACATGTACCTGATATAGCAAGGTAATTTCAAAGGTCTAGGTTCTAGGCATTTGATATAACAAGGTAAGCGCCTGCAAGGAAACCGATTAGGTTGTCTTATGCACATGTGCAAATTAGAAATGTCGCCCTCTTTTGACAAATGTAGTTAGGCTCAATTTGTTATAAATGACATCATCAAAAGTGGCCAAAATGAGTTGCGATTCACTTATTTGTTGTTCCGGCTCTCAACATCGCAAAACTTTGCGGAAAGTTTAATTCATATAATATATTTTTTTAAAGTACACTATTTAATTTGTCAGTTGTATCGTTGATTAAAACCATTCAGTTTCCTTAATAGAGGTACCGACTTTGTCATTCAACATTCATTTTCCTGATGACGATCAGAACATACTGATGGCAGCGTTGCGCGATGACATGTGATCTTTTTAGGACCACCACTCTTCCAAGAAAGAATTGATATGTTTAACATAAACTTCCTCTTCAAGTTATTCTTCACCATGGAAACCTTAAAGGAGGGGTTCGGACGATTTCCAGCATTTACCAATCAAAGAAGCAATATTTTTTCAACATATTGCCTTTGTCCTGACGAAAAAAGACCAACTGGATCATTCACAATCACTTTGGGACTAAATAAGGTAACAGTTCTTGATCGAATCTGCCGCCAGTGGGATCTATCCCAGCATGCAATTTTCGTGACGTCGATGCCTCACTTTGCTGCCAATACAAAGCAAAGTGAGGCTGGCGCGTCACGCGACCACGTGATAAAAATCAGAAGCGTACAGAAAATAGACGATGAATATCAAAAATTGCAGACACAAAACAATAGAGTATAAATCATCCTGATAGGATATTTTTTTGATAAAAATATATTACCAATGAGTAATTTTTTTAGATTCTGGTACATTAATTTTGAAATCGTCCGAACCATCCCTTTAAAAGGTTACATCTACTAAAGTTCTTGTAAGCAGTTGTAATATTTTTATGCAGAGAAATTTGCGGATATCATATATAATAAGTTTCCAAATTTATATATTATCCACAAAGTTCTTGTAAGCAATTGGTTTACAATACAGTCAACCTGCAGAGGAAACCAGTGTTGGAGAACCTGTGTATAGAGGTCACCTGTCTACAGTGGTCAATATGCTTCCATCGGATGGTTACTATACACATGTTTCCACTGTATTGTGATTGTTCTTGTTCTGCAGAGAGGCCAAGGGGCACCGGGGAGAGAGGCAGTCTTCAGTGAAGATGAGCGGAAGCAGATGATGCTGCACGCATACCGCAAGCAGGAGGAGTGGAAGGTAATTAACTTAATGCATTCTCAAATCTCAATAAACCCCAGCACGGGTAGTTTTGGGACCTGTCCTGGGCCCTGTATCATAAAAGATTCATGATTAAGGTTTGACTACACTACTGAAATATGAAGCGGTTTTGCGCTTACAAAGAATTCCAGCGTGTGTCACAAAATGGTTTGAGTGCCGTGTAGCCATTGTGAGTTGCTTGAATTTTCTTGAGAACCCCCAATTTCAATGACTTTGTCCAAAGGCCCAAGAAGCGCTCCTTTATTATTCCAGCCTGTTCACGCACATAACGACTTGTTCTTCTAGAGACAGGTCCTGCGTTTCATCAACAATGATCCCAAAAGCCAGGACCTTACATGCCATGGTCATCGTTGATGAAGCACAGAACCAACTTCATGGTGCCAGCGACGTTATGCAGGAATGTTATTTTGATGACTACATGACACATTTTATCCGTTTAATCCTATCTTTTTATAATTAAAATGATGATTATTATTATTATTGAATTTGATTATTTTTCATAGAAAATGCAAGAGAAGAGCGAAGATGCCTACTTGAACGCTGGCTGGGCAGACTCGGGGATGTTTTTTTGATGACTATGACACAGTTCATTAGTTTAATCCTGTATTTTTGTAATTAAAAAATATTATTATATTTATTGTAATTGAATTTGATTATTTGTTATAGAAAATGCAAGAGGAGAGCGAAGATGCCTACTTGGACGCTGGCTGGGCAGACTCGGGCCAACTGAAGAACCAACTGCATGGAATCAACAACGTCAAGTGGGGGCCTCGGTGATTGTGTTTTAAATATGACACAGACTGACTTGATTAAAATGGATTTGAATTAGGACTATATATCATCTTGAGTACAGTACTCTGCTATTGGATCCAGGAATATGCGTATAATGAACGTCAGTGACTAATTTTGTCCATTGTGCTCTGAATTATGAATGCAACGATCCTGGATTAAATTACCCCTGGGACCTGGTATGGAAAATGGACTTGGACTTGGTTCTCTCTCATGTCTTTGAAAGGCCAGGGGGGTGTTTCACAAAGATTCTAAGTTGAACTTAACTCTAAGTTGGACTTAAAAAGTATGGAAAGCCATTAGTGTCTTTGAAAAATTGTTGAAAAGGTTATTTTAAAAGGCATAAAATGTTGATTCAAATCATTAATAAATTTTATTATCAAGAAAATGTCATGTTCTTGATGCATCATTTATGAAAATTCTAAAAAAAAAAAATTTTTGCTTCTGAACATATTGTATTCTAAGGCTGCAAATGGCTTTTGATAATAGTTAAGTCCAACTTAGGATCTTTGTGAAACACCCCCCTGGAATGTCATTGAAAGGAGCTTCAATTTAACATCCTTGCCATTGAGAACCCGGTGGGCTATGAACAAGTCTATGGGGATTTGAGATTCTTGAAGGGAAGGGATTAACAACCCATCAAACGTCCTAGCCTTGTTCAAGAATCATTATTATCATCTTGCTGGTGTCTGCGTCTGTATAAATGACAAATGTCTTTCATGTTAAATTAAAATTTTGTTGAGGGGTTTTCTGAGAGATGAATTCATTTTTATCCAATGTGTTATCTTCAAAGTGAATGAATTAACGCCGTGTTAACCCTGTGAAATCTATTGATTTTGGCATTCTCCTTGGACCCCAACCTGGGTATTTTTGGGGGCCAGTCCTGAACGTTTGATACAGCTATTCTGGCAAAAAATGAAACTCACAAAAATTGTGACTGGAAAATGATATAAGGTTGATTTATTTGTATCATTGTTTTAGTCATTGAAGAAAATTCATAAATTTCGTTCTTACCTGCTCATCTGGCATTGTGCACAGCTATATTTTGTTTTCAAGACAGTAGTTATTATTTTGATTAACCCATAACCGTGTATTGTCATTAAACACCCATATCAAAATCTATCATTACACTTAAATCTTTTTAATGTTCTTTGTATTTTGTATTTGCAGAAATTCGCTGTATGTTTACTTGCGTTTTAAATGGACTGATTTGTGTACAGCTTCTGAAATAAAGTAATGTACATTGTTCATCTCAATGTGCATATTAAGACATTCCTATATCCAACAATATGATGCTCCTTCACTTTTTGTTAATATCCTGTGTTATAAGCAACACAATCAATACAATTATGTTCTGTACTTCTGAAAATGGGAAGTGTATTTTTGTCACCCAAAATGTTTCTTTTGAATTAGTAATATTTGTGAAAAGGTGTGTTTCAATGTGTTTAGTGCCTTTACACCTAGGTTATGTCAAATACATTGTTTAAACAATGTACATTGTTAACACTGTTTATGTAGGCAGTTGGTTAATAACGTATCTTTCCTGTCTCCTAATTCCCATTCAATGTATATTAAAAGCGAATCTAGTGTTCATTATCAATTAGTGATAATTGAATACCTCATACAAAAGTGATTCAGACAAATGTTTATAGTGGTTAAGCAATTTATGAAGAGTGTTCTTGTTTATGTATGGTGTTGTGAACTGTTTCATTATTAAAATGCCATTCCCTGTGAAAAAGTACATGTACAGTACCTGAAAAATATGTAAATAATCATTATAGTGATGCTGTGTTAAATTCATGGATACAAGTGTATTACATGTATATTGTGAATTATTGTATTTATGATTGTTTTTAAATAAAAGTGTTCATCTTGTACCTTCACTGAAAAAAGCATCCCATTTGTATGGTCTGTGCATTTAATTCTTAATTAATTACTTATTTTTATTTATACAGCTAGTTAAATGGAGAGAATTAATATTGCATACCATGGTCCCAGTGACCTCATTATAAAGAGGTTCTGCTGTATATCCAAAAAGCTCATGCAAAATACAGCTGAAAACTGCTTATCTTCTAAAGTAACGCCTGTATAATACAATGAGAGTCAATATGGGGCCTACATTTCGATCCTAGCAGAATCTTCTTCACAGGCTAAATGACGATGGTACATAGAGAACAAGATATATCCAAACACAGTATGATGCTGCTCATCTTCCCCCATTGTTCTGAGAAGTAGTCGTAGAAAATTTTCGCAGCCGAGACCGCAAAATTTCGACATTTTCGAGACCGAGATCAGGTCCGGTCCACAATTTTCGAGAGACCGAGACCAAGACCCAGTGGTTGAGAATCCTGTAAGCGGGGGGGGGGGGGGGGGGGGTAGTCGTAGAAAAATTTCGACATTTTCGAGGCCGAGACCATCGAAAACTTGGTCTCGAGACCAGTTAAAATTTGAAAAGGGGGGGGGGGGTTCAAACCCAAAACAGTAATTTTTTTTGTCAAGGGGGGGGGGGTTGAACCCCCCAAACCCCCCCCCCCCCCCCCCCTGGGTATGCCTATGATACCAATCAGTCAATCAAATACATACATCAATTTTAGAATGCTGAAGAACTTTGTTTTGTTTCAGTATGTGACAATGATGCCACTACCAATTGCATTTCACTTGAGCCCATGGGTAGAAGAACACATTCAATTATTACAGCAAATCATACTGATATTTTTGTATTCCAGAACGGTCCAGAACACTGACTCACTCTCCGGGACTCACTATTCATTGTGTTTGTTATTCTGACTACAGTAGCCCATTTCAATTGTTTCCAATTATTGTAACTAGTGGGTCAACAACCAATCAGCATGGAGAATTACAGCTGTTGCCATGGTAGTTACAATAATTGGACACTTGCAACGATTGCAAGTGTTTTATAAAATGGGCTACAGAACATACTAATAGCGATCTGATTCTTGGGATCACAACTCTACCCCCCCCCCCCAACAAAAAAGAAGAATATTTGACCTAGTGTACCATAAAATTCCTTCTCAAGTAATCCATCACCATGGAAACCTTCAATGACTACATGCGTTTGTCATGTTTATTTTGGGTCGGAAAATGACTGCTGTATGTGTGTGCATCTTGTATATTTGTGGGTGTATATGGTTGAATGTGTGTATACGGGGAAGATCATCCTCCGAAGATGCATACTGTGTTGTAAATTATGTAATTTGTGTCTTCTCTGAACGGGGAACAAGGGACTTTTGTGTACTTGTGGGTACTGGAAGGGAGGCTTTTGCCCTTCATTCTATACCGGGCCCAGACGTCATGCATTGCCGCCTTTTGGCAACCCGCTTCCTGTGTTTGTATTTGAAGAGCTTATTTTAAAATGGCACTAAATCCACTTTTTCATCTTGCAGGTCTCTTTGCCCAACTTTGTACAAATGCCTATGGGAATATAAAAATGGAACGTTCCATATTCTGATTTTCATCACGTAATTTGTTCAAATTTGTTTTGATTTCTGGATAGCTACGTGTACTGATATCATAACCTGAATTTTATGGAAAGTGGATTAAGCCCCTTTTGGAACTAAACTCTCAATTTGTTACATACGAATTGGATTAACGGGCATCGCACCTGAGATTTAACACGTCTCTGCACATTTCCTGTTTTCCGTACTGTGCAAAACCAAACGGAGGCATGATAACACCTGAAGTGGATTATCGCCTGTATGAATTAAGAAGAAGGAATGTAATCTCCCATAAAGTACTTCCGACGAAATCCGGTAATTATTAGATTCATGTCAAATGGATTAGAGAAAATGTCCGAATGCGAGCACAGTTACCACGGTTTTAACACCCACCCACACACAAACATTCACTCACACGTTTGAAACCTGTAATACACACACACACACAAAGGAAAACGAGATTGCATGAGTTTACTCATGTTGGAAGAATGTGCAACTAAATAATTTTTGAGCGGTGAAAACAGAAAATATCTTGAAATCCTCGTTCTTTCCATTCAATATTACCTATAAATTATGTTTTCAATTATTCCAAGAGCCCTTTTACTGCTTCTATTGTTCAATCGACAACTTGAAGGACGTAAGAGACAATTCTTACTAGCATAAAACGTATAGATCTCTAAATTATTAATTCTTTTGTTTTTATATTAATATTGCCTTATTGTTGATTAGCATGCAGCTGAAAAAAGGGTGCTAAACTCATCCCCGCCTTTACCAAATTTGACCACTGAGAGTTATTTCAAGGAAGGGGAAACACCACCCTATTCAGTGTTAATGAGAGGAATGTTCGTAATAGGCTATATAAATATATTCGTTCACATCGGTACCCACTTCCCTTTTATATTCTCCCATAATTGCAGTTAATAAATGCGTGTGTGTGGCATCGGCAGTATGGTTGTAAACAAAAGAAAAGGGACCATGTAAGAAGGGTTATAATTTACAAAGAATAAAGGAAATTATTGAAATTCGAACTAATGGTAATATGAAGGAATATGTTTATCATGTTTATCCTATATACTACCCTTCAGTGGTGTTTTATGTTCATTTAGCAGTAAGATATGTTTTTTACCTTTGCTTTATTTGTAAATTAGGAATCGATATCGCTGCTATATACTGCTAGATGTCTGAAAAGGATTAAAAACGGGAGGACACAAGTTAATGATAGCAGGGATCGGAGACTATCATTCACACTCACTCCATCCTATCATGCTTTTAATACAGACATAATAGAGCCCATTTCCGCTCTTTTTGAACGGTCGTTTTTAGGAGTAAGAAATAAACATGCCTTTTCAGATTATGCTGTTTATTATGCATGTTATGTATAAGTAGTTAAGTTATTCAAATGTACCAGCAGGGGAAATATATATATATATATATTTTTTTTTTTGAGGGGGGGGGGGGGGGGAGAGAGAATTTTCCGCGTATTCCGGATGTGTTTGCCTTTGAATGGATTATTATCATGTATAAGACATCTTTTATCAGATTACAACGAAGCGCGGAATAGAAAATTATTATTATGTCGGTTATTAATTTTGGGTCAGGGACTATTTTTCCTAGTATTCCGGCATCTTAAATGAGATTTAGCGCACTGATATGTAAACTGATGTATTAATTTTGCCTATGAGTCGGTTATTATCGTCTACATTCGAACAACACTATTGGGCCATTCTTGGTCACGTGTGTGACCCAAAACATGACAAATTTTGAAATGGGATGCTTATATTTCAGTAAGTATGAGACTATAATGATTTTTACTTCATATGTGACTTGAATATGTTGTAGTCTTTCAAACTTAACACAAAAGATTTTATAAGGATTACGTAACTCAATGTCAGAGGTCAAATGGCATGGGTCACGTGTGTGACTTCGCACGGAGCGCTTTTTTCATAACTAAATTTCATTTGGAAAATTCTTTAAAATATGAATAGCTATAATGTTCATCTTATTACCAGAGAAGTACTATACATTTGTAAGTACAACAATAGCAATGAATGAGAATTATATCAAACCGTTGTTTTTTATAGTACTTAATTATGTGGCAACGTCTGGTCACGTGTGTGACATTTTGGGTTGGTCACGTGTGTGACATGTACAATATGAATGGAAAAATGGGAATTTTATAATATCGGGTTTAGAAAAGAATGAAAGGTTGAATTTTTACAAAGTTGGTATCAACCTGTACAGGAAAGTGAGAAGAATGAGCTTGCTAATTATCCTTGTGATATCTTGATTATTTTCTGAATTATGATTATTAGAAACATATTGAAATATGTAAATTTATGCAAATGAGTAAAAAAGTTTCATTTTAAACTTCAAATCATGTATTTCATGAAACTTTACACATGGATCATTCCAAAAATGGAACAAAACTACAGAAAAATACAACTTCAATTTTTCCGAAAAAGTTTCACTTTTCAAAGAATGGCCCTATTGCGATTTCATCGAATAGCGGTATCTTTCCCGGTATCTTCTTTTGGGCCCCGGATTATTTTATCTGCGTGTTTTGAGAACTACAACTAGATTTAGTACACTGTACAAAAGAAATACGTGGTATTTGCTCTAGAGTCTACGATCGGTTATCAAAAAGAAATGATATAATAACACACAGGAAATTAGACAATTATTATGAAGGCAACTTATTCCAGTCAGTTTTTTTTTTGTCAGGGAATCCTGCAATCGTGTGGCATTGTATTGGGTTAAAGTGATCCATTAGCTTTTTCAAATTTAACCAAAATCAATCAATTGGAGCTTTCATATGAGGCAAAATTAGTTTGGATTTTTCAAATCTTTCCCTAATTATGGAGAAATTTATGATCTAATGAAAAGCGTTCTGGAACGCTTTTTGATTGTAGTCAAAATGAATGGACAAGGGGTGATAACATTTGACATCAATGTTTTCACTAGGTATAGGCCTACACTGTTCTTTTCCTATCAAACTATCACACAACACTCATAATAACTTCACAATGATATTGGTATAAATTTATAAGTGTAGCCACATATCACTTTTGGAAAAGGGTTTATGAAGTTAAAGGATCACTTTAATACTAAGAACCCCATACGCGCTTCTTATTTGGGGGGTTAAGAGAAACAAACGATTACAACGACATCCTTCTTTGTTAGCACTGTGTAGAATGCCATTCCAAGTCGCATCATTTGGATAGGTATTTTCTTGTCCCATTCTTCTTTCCGTAAGGAAACAAAAATTGAAGACTTCTGACAGTTGTACGGAAGCGAGATTATATAACAACACGATGGAGATAAACGCTATGCAATTAATACTTTCCCAGTGACGCCATTCGGGTGAGTATTTCAGACCCTTTGCTTTTTCTTTTTTTGTTGTTGTTGGTGTTGGTGTTGTTGTTGTTGTTGTTGTTGTTGTTGTTGTTGTTGTTGTTGTTGTTGTATTATTTGAAAGGAGGGATACACTTCTCATTCCTTTATATAACATAAATGCTTTCTTTTCTCACAGTTTGTTTAAAAGCGCTATAACTCCGACGCTTGGTCATTTGTTGTTGTCAATAAGAAACGAACTTGATAGGGAAATAGAGGTTTTTCTTTCCTAGTCGCTCCATTCGTACAAGGATGCCTATTCCCGCGCGTTCTAGCCTAGCTGCAAGGAGGGATACATGCTCGTTCCTTTATATTACATTATGATGTCTTTTCTCATCTTGTTTAAAAGCAAACTCGGACGCACGTTTACTGTGTCAATAATGAGAAACGAACATGCTGGGGAATAGAGGTTATCTTTCCTAGTAGCTCCATTCGGACAAGGATGCATTTCCCACGAGATCTACTAGTAGCTTGCTACAACTATACTGTACATTACACTGACATAGCGTTAAAGCCATAGAGTCGATGTGATGACTAGTGCGGAAGCCAATCATTAAGCCGTCATGGCCTGTTGTTGCTCGTCAGCTCGCTGAGGGGTCCCTCAGAGTTAAAGGGTGATGTCATTATAATTATAAGGGGAGAAATTAAACGTATGAATATATTATAATATACGGAACAGACGTGGGAAATGTCATTATAGCCTAGGAGTCTAACCGTTACGAAAGTATAATGCACCGTTCCCATGCTAGATTGTGTTAGCTGTCCATGAATGATTATATACACTGTATCTCGAGCACACTAGTAAGCTACTCTATATTATCGTACCGTATTTTAAATGTTATGTTATCAACATACTAATAAGATTTATTCCAACATAATCACAGTAAAGATACTTTAAGTTTGTGTAAAACGTTTGAAATTTTGAAAACATCTGCATTCCCTGCTTTTAGCGAAATGTTGATTTAGTTGAAATTAAATCATCCAAGTGATGACGGGCTTTAATAATGTAGAATTACTTCGATATGTCGTTTTACACGATATTGCACATCACCTCGAAAAGTACAGTGTATTACCCCTTTATACATATATGATTCACTCTATACGTATAGCTGTATCATGTCACCTGCAAAATATAACATGTTAACTATCAGAAATTGTAATTTTAACTACCTTTTCATACAATTTTAAACTACATGTATATTTATTTTAATGAGGATTCTTTGCCCATAAATGGTATAGTGCATTCTAATAAAAATATAATTACAGTTATAATTCCTCTCAACCCGAATATATCCCGGCGTGTTCTAGTCATTCCCCTATATCACCTAAGGACTGTCAATTACGAGCATTACAATTAGAATGACTAAGGTCTCCCCCAGTTCTGCCTTCATTGATGATTGAATCACTAAGTAACCTAGGCATAAAAGCAGGAATTGACCCGACTGAAAATAATTTTGAAAAAGAAACACGTTCTTCCGTCAAATATTTTCCGTCAAATATTTGTGTTACCATATTTAAATATCATCTCACTGGCGTATAGAGGGGGCTTGGCACAGAAATACAATATAGAAATACTAGAAGCCCAACTGAATAAGCGTATGACGTCTTATCCACAGATAGGCCGTGCCTCCACCTTCGATATTTTGAGCGCGACAAGTTTGTTCATTTGAATAAATTACCAGACGTGGATTCATTGGATAAAATAACACATTCTGTGGTTAAGACGGAAATTATCGAAACTGCAAAATGTAATACAAAAAAAGTCACTTTGGTAAGAATTATTATTCAACTTCTTATTTTCTCCGTTGCCAGTGGTACGAAGGAATTATGTATCTTACCGTAGCTGTATAATATAGAACAGAGATGAAATAAATCGGGCATCTCCACAAGCTTGACATCTTCAAAGGTTAGTTTTAGTTTACCCGAAGAAGTTGTCTGTCCTTTATTAGGACCAGATTAAATAAAACAAGACCATAATAACAAACAAATGAAAATACAGACACATACATATAACTTGAAAAGAAAAAGATATAACCGAAACCTGCAAGTGGGCTAATCTTTCTGCATCTGTTGCTCACTTGTTCGTTGCTTCATGAGGTCATTCGAGATGGCATGAATTACGTGTGAAATATGTCATTTCCGCTCGAAACATCAACAAAAATACACACTCCCTGATTCCTGAGGCGAAAAAATGCAGTTTACGAATACTTGCAAGATGCATCATAACCTTTCATATTTAAGATAGAATAGCATCTTGTCTTCATAAGTTAAAATGCGTTGGAAGATTTTGGTGATTATAATGTTATGACCGATTCCTGATCTAAAATAACAAAACGTCAACCAGAGATTTGTTTCATA
This sequence comes from Echinarachnius parma, assembly GCA_037951105.1. Classification (NCBI taxonomy): domain Eukaryota; kingdom Metazoa; phylum Echinodermata; class Echinoidea; order Clypeasteroida; family Echinarachniidae; genus Echinarachnius; species Echinarachnius parma. The sequence goes on from JBAMJV010001794.1 coordinate 94,308, forward strand.
CATCTACAAATTTATTTTGTGCTTATCAATGAAACATTAATGTAGCGGAGTTAGTTTACACGTTCACTAAATGCAATCATATATCAATCTATCATTATTTGAAATTATGCCAAGAACATTATTTTGATATCAATATTTCATATAAAAACGATAAAAAAGATACATTTCGAAATAAAATAAAACAATCAAATGACCGATACAAATATACATCATCCAAATTATACAATAACATATACAGAACATTATGAGCAATATGACAGTTCTGCCCATCTTATGTACATAATTTGACCTTGATAAAAGTATAAGATTATTTACACACTAAAGAAATACTGTTGCATTTAAAGACCCACTACTCGATGTATGTACATTCATAGAATACTAAACATGACATCACGGAGGTGTACGTTTGCAACAAACTAAATATTACATAACATCGACAGGTCGATAGGATTATGAACAAAGCGCAACTCTTTCAACCTACACTATGATAATAACAATAATAATAATAATAACAATATGGGGGATAATAGTTTGATTGTGTATATCATGCATTTATGTTGAACACTTAACTATTAACCATTCAGTTTGATTTAAGATGATGCCGTCTTTAAATTGTTCAAATAATTATAATCGTTAAAATTGACCAGACCTTTTTTAGAAGCATGTTGAAAAAGTAGTACAACATTGTCATTTTTTAATATTTTCATAGGCTATAATGTGTACCTAATTGTTTTGAAAGGTGTCTACATTTCTGCAATCCGTTTTTAATCCCGTTTGCGTCTTTCACCTTCAAACAGAAGTAACTTGATTGAACATGACACCTGATTATTAATTTTGGTTATTTTAATAAAGACGGGTATTGATGAAAATAGATAATTATAATAATAATAATATTCCATTTTATATAGCGCTTTATCACATAAGTCTCAAAGCGTTCGGAGCATTATCATATTAATTAAAGTATAAATAATCAATCTATAATCAATATGCATATTTTGGAAATTTTTAGATTTTTTGTTGATAGAACCTATAATTGTGTTAAAGGTACATATTATTATACAGGAACATTTAATTCATACGCGAAACTTCATGTTTGAGGTCATATTAATAAATACATTTACTTTACAAAGAATACCTAGTTACATTACATTATAAATCTAATAAACCTGATATAGACATGTGAGATTTATAAATAGATGTGACACACATTATTATCTGGTTATTTTTGGCATTGTTGTACTCATCTTTTCTCTGTTTCAAGTAAAAAATATGTTTCAAATGATTAAATTCACTTACATAAGATCAACAACAAAATTCTGACATGTCTGAAAAGGATCATTTAGTCCAAGTAATAAACAATAAAAGCAAAATACAATTATACACTCTCAATAGAAAACAACTTGAATATGTAACCATCACATTGCAAGGCAAACATTTAATAAGGTTTTTAACAAAATATTGTATTTAAGTTTCAATAGTACGGCTTATAAATTGGTTAAATTATAATCATCAATTACTTCCAAATATCCGACACTAACATTATGTGTAGTAGATAGAATATAATCGCTGATATAGTCCAATAAAATGATAAATGGAAACACGGGTATTTGTTCGTTTACAAAATGTATTCAATATCAATAATGAAAGTGCAACATTAATATTCAACAAGGTATATGACAAAAAATGAAGTTGATGCTTGAATAGTACGCTTATAGGAAATGGCTAAAAATATCACCCAATGATTTCCAAATATCCGGCGCTACCCGGTCTGTTGGGGTCATACAAGATGGCTGCTTTGCTACTACTGTCCGTACTACCGCTAAGCTCTTGCGTTTGTAACGACGGTTTTGCCTCTACCCTCTGTCCATGCTGACCGTTATGTATGTTCGGGGAGACGTACCCGTAAGTTTCACAGCGCGCGATGCTCCGCGACGTCCGGATAAACGGACTCTTTGGCAGATCCGTCTTCTCCCGACAGGATCTCGCGACAATCCTCTGCGCCGACGTACCCATAAGCGACCCGCCGTTGAGGTTATTGTTGCCGGTCCCACTGGGGATAGGGCCAAGGTTCTCCCGCAGCTTCAGCAGCGGCTGGACAGCATACGCGTTTGCTGAAAGCGACGTCTTTGTGGTCGGCACTGGCACTTCGGCGTAGGCGTATGCGTAAGTGTCCTCCGACGGCATGGACTTCCGCGATATTCTTGATGCCAAGGACATGATGCCGTGACTCATCTTTGGCCGCATAGTCACTAACGGAGCGTCAGTTTGGGCCTTCTTCCGCCGCACTCTGTAGATGACCGCCGCTATTGCAGCACAGACCAATACGATGGCGAATGTCGTAACAACGGCTACGTAAATGGTAGCTCTACTGTGATGGGAGCCGAAGCCGCCGTCGGCAACGTGTAGATGGACAACACTCCAAGAACTTGATCCACCCACGGATCTCACCGAACAAATATACAGACCGGCGTCCTTCTGTTTCACCTTCTTCAGGAACAGCGTTCCGTTGGCTTGCAAGCTGTATCTGCGATCGACTGGTTCGGCGCCGTATGAATAATCTGATGAAGTTGCAGATAGATACGTTGGTGTGGGTGTGTACCAGGCAAGTTGACTCGCGTTTACTCTCGCTATTGGACAGTCGAACTGGACTTCTGATCCTGAGGCGACCGTTGACTTGTGTACCTTGGTAACAAGAGCATTGACACAGTTTTCCATGATTGTTTTGATCGGGACAGACCAAAGGTCACGTCCCTTCACCGATTCCGGCGCATCGCACACGATACCTGGGTCGGAGAGGTAGGGTGGTCGCCCACTTATGAAAGCCATTCTTGTGTTGAGCAGCTGACAATCGCAGTGCCAGTTATTTAGACCGAGGTTCACCTGCTGAATGCGGCTAAGTGTCTGAAGGGATGTTTTGTGGATGGAAGAAAGACCGTTCCTCGTTAGCGAAACGTACCTGACCGATGCAGGCATGTTGGCAAACACTTCCCAATGAAGTGTTTCGGCAAAGTTATTGCCGTCAAGATAGACAGCGTGTAATTTTGGTAATCCAGTGAATGTATGGACGTGTATGTCTCTCAGACCACATCCATCAAGTGTGATCTTGGTGAGATTTGTCAAATCGCTGAAGACTCCTTCCGCGAGGTCCGTCAGGTGATGATTCTCGCTCATATTTAGGTACGTTAGGCTGTGCAGACCCTTCAAGAGTGTAGGTGGTATTCGCTCCAAGTCACATAGGCCCATGTTTAGGACCTGTAGGACTCTATTGTTGTGGAAGACGGCCGGAGGAAGGTTCCTCAAACGATTGTCGTACAACTCCAGGTGGACTAGACTTGGCAAAGACACAAACGAAAACTGATCGACCGTTGTAATCCAGTTGCCTTCCAGCTGTAAGTGCGTCAGCTTTAGGAGACCGTTGAAGGCGCCTCGTGCCAACACCTTTATCCGGTTGTACCTCAGATCGAGGATCAAGAGTCTGCTTAGAAGCAAGAAAGTATTGTCATTGAGGACGCTGAGGACATTCCTGTCGACGTGAAGCTCCTCCAGCGAGACGAGCTCGCTGAAGTGGTCCTGCGTGAGCACGTGGATGTAGTTCCTGCTGAGGCTGAGTACTTTTGAGCTGGCGGGCAGATCTGGAGGGAATTCCCACATGCCCGCTCCCGCGCAGTTCACTCTGGCCTGTGCCAGGCACTGACAGTGCGTCGGGCAGGCCGAGTGCGTTGGTACTGTTTTCACGATGAGCATCACAAATAGGCACAGATGCATTGTGCAACATCTGGCGAAGCACGACTTCACAAATTCTTCCATTTTGATTCTAGTTAAGCAAGTGTGTTGGCGCTGAATCCAAGGGTTAAACTTCAGGAAATTTATAGAGCAAAGAAGAATTCCTATCTCGTATGTGACAGGATGATAGTTTTTGCCGTGGGCACCTCCTCCACTGTGCGGCACCAACACGTATAGTCCGGATCCGCCACGTATTCGGTCATTGTCACCTGTACGTACGCATTAACCTGCAAAGACACAATCAAAGAAAGAAAAACAAAGTTAGTCATGAAGAAAGGCGATATAGCGTGCACTTATAAATAATGAAAGTTTTCGATTCCTAACTTTCTTTTTCTTATCTTGCTCGAACTTTCGTCATGAACCAGTTGCTCACAATATTCTGGATATACACTATAGAAGCAACGAAAGTGCGTAATAAAAGAACGGTTCACCCCCCCCCCCCCCCCCCCCGTATAGCAATAACATGACATGCAACATTGTTATCTTCAAATACTCGATTATTCTGATTATTATATTATGAGTTGTCTCGCTCTTCTTAAATGAATGTTCACTGGATCGTGTTTTTTCTGTGCAATTTCTGAATGGGAATTACGGTGTAATAGGAAGGAAATGGTCAATCTGTTGCTTGGCGCTTTGGACTTAAAAGTACACTGACGGAAAGAAAACAAATGTGCGCACTTTTAGAGAGAGTATGGCTAGAAGCTGCTCCGGATGGACAATGACCATTGAGGTTGCCAAGATGCGGTACATCTTCGCAGGAAGACATACGCCACTGGTTATGAACAAATTAACGAAGAGGTGCAGTGCTGGCTATGTTCCGACGCTCGTTATTTCGTCTCGTTATGTTATTACGACAAATCAAAGCGATTAAATATCAAACAATCCACCTACAGCTTGTGCTAACAAGACAGTTGCAGTTCATCTTCGCAGGAAGACGTATTCCCTCACCATGATCAAGAAGAACAAAGTAACAGTAAAGTGAAGAGGTGCATTTTGGCTAGGATCCGACGTTTGTTATTTTTTCCCATTCTTTACGACAAATCAAAGCGATTGAATATCAAACATCTGCCACCTTTGTGCTAACAGGTTGTCCAGGGTTATATTGAAAAGGTTGTTGGCACACTTGTTCTAGCGAGTAACAATAAGTTTGAAAGTAATATAATGCAATATGCTTGCTTTTTTTTGTATAAAGAAGACAAATCCATTATAGGTGATCGTTTGTTGTAACATATGTTTGGGTGTGTTGTTTTAGTATTGTTTAGTCTTATTTTAATCATTTCCTTTTGTTATAAGCGACCTTACATTGCTTTCCTTATGCCGGTGAACTTGTCTGCAATTTTGGCGGAGCCTGGAGAGGCGCCTACGGGTCAATAATTAATTATCAACACGTATACGTACCTTTTTTTTTAACGTATGTACTTATCATGTATATCGACCGACCTGTTAGCCCGTTACGGACCGATACGTATCATCTCGTATGTACGCATTTTACTGGATATGTGTGTCATGTTTTCAACATATTAATCATTATCTCGGGACGATCAGCACAGAGCATATGCCCCGAGAGCACTCGTTTCCTTCCTGTTTCAGATTCCTCAGCGATTGAGTTCCATGAATCATTAAACAAAAAATGAAAAGTGACTGATATTTTCAAGCGTTTAACCATGTCAACCTTCCCCCAAGTTTGTTGCGCGTGTAATCCTATCCAAGCTACATTCAATGTTGCCATGGTGACATTCTATCATCATCAGGATTATAGCAATGCAGTCTTAGAAGAAGAAAAAAGGCTGAAAACAATATTTCATATTTTTGTTTCATGTTGCTTCGCGCGTATTTTGACATGACGAATACAATTCATAAAATCACGCAATTTTGTCATGACCAAGGTAGTTACAGAGGGAGGGTCTCTAGTCATTTCGCTTGTCGTAAAAACAACAAAACATTGTTGTTATTTTTTTCTCAATTACTGATTTGAAAGCCGAAAATGAGTTTTCATATTTCTTGAAAATTGAACGGTAAGTAGTATACAGTATCAATATGCTAATAATGTCCTACCTCTTAAAGTGATCCATTAACTTTATTTAAACAAATTTTAACTAAAGAGATATTTAAAACAATCATATATCAATATCATAATAATATTCTTAATTTTCATAGAAAATGAACAATGTTTATCTAGTGACAATTTTATTTCAGATTTGATCCCCGATCGTTAAAGGTCTCTATAAATGTTGTTTCTTTACGGTAAGCAGGTCCTTAGCGACAATACAAATCTCGTCTTATTTTCCAATCGCTCTCATTTTAAAGCAAACAAAGGAAACAAAAACAGGGTGTGTCGAAGAACATATTTTCGCTCGATCTAGAACGACGGAGTAACTTGTAAATGTCCGTCGCTCAACTGTTAATCACTTTGTCCTTGTTACATCAGTTCGGGCGCAATGTTGCAAGTAAAGGGACTTTAACATTGTCCAAATCCTCAAAATCCAATTGGAATTCTAGCTGTTCCCTCATACCTATAGTTGTATTCGTATTAACAATAAAAGCATGGGACAGGTTTCGGTTTTTCAAATTTCCCCTTTCGTAAAAAGATATTTTCGATTGAAGTGTTCAGATGTTAAATTATCCACTGGACCGCGAAAACCGTGTACAAAGTGAGAGCAATGAGTTAGTGAATATCACTTTGCATTCTTTCTCTCATTTCTCGGCCATATAACGTCCATTTAACTTGAAAATTTCCCACAACACCCAGTGGACATATAAGATAACAACAATAAACATTGTATCAACCACTTTAAGTTCGCGACATTTAGGGTATATAGGTGATGTCATTCTAAGGAACTCATCCATAGCATGAGTTCAGGGTTAATATAGGGTTCGGGACTCAGTGGTGATTCGCGGGGGGGGGGGGGGGTGGGCAGGGGGCTGCAGCCACGAGACGTTTGACGGCAAATATTTCGGCGGATATAATATAACTTCAAAGTCGAACAAAACTATGTCATGCAGGGTCGGCTGGCTCCTATACAATTTTAGGACAAATTCAACTATTTTCAGGCAGAATCGAACACGTTCAGTCGGATAGGAGGTGAAGATTTGTGTATTCGTCAGGAGGGACGAACGAAAAGAGTTGCCCCCCTCCTCCCCGGCAAAAGTTTTTCCGTTAAGTCCATGAACCAGGAACAAATCTTATAGAATTTTAGGGCAAAATAAAGTTATTTTCACGCGACTAAATTTTATATTATTTTTGTCGAGAGGAAAGGGAGGAAATAACCACTTTTTAGATTTACAAACATATTGAAAATTTTATGAAATTACTTCTATTATCATGATTATGATTATATTAATATATTTAAGATGTGAAATACAAACATTTCCAAAGTATTGGCAGCTCTGTTCAATTTAACCTTGTACTTTTCTATAAATAAGGAAATTCATATTTATTACTTCCGCTAGCCTAAGATTTTAATCGAATTTATATGCTAAAAGAAAACCCTTTCAAAATTATCTTTACTGAGCAAGGTTATAATAGTACTATTAACACACACACACACACACACACACACACACAACAAACAAACTCTATTATGTGTGTTTTGAAGTGAAAAGCAGATTTTTTAATTATTGATCTTTTAATCAATAATTCAAAGTGACGAAAAAAACATCTCTTAATTATCCCCGCAAAAAAAGAAGTACCGGTATATCTTTAATTCAAATTACACTCCTGAAAATTTATAACGACATACATTACGAGTTCCGATAAACTAGATAGGAACTTGTAAGGGCTACTATGGTGGCTTAGCGGTTAGAGTGTCCGCCTCATGCACGAGAGGTCCCGGGTTCGAACCCAGACCGGGTCACACCAAAGACTTTAAAAATGGTACCTTCTGCCTTCTAGTCAGGCGCTCGGCATTTATAGAATGGAGAAGGGAAAGTTAATCACACGAGTTACCAGAGGATTGGCCCCCTTCTGTAGCTATCGCTACATTTAGTAGACGTGTGGCCTAGGGCTAATGAATCGGAGATAGGCGCCTCCTTATGTGCCAACATTGACACGGGAAGGACTTTAACTTTTTTAACTTTATGGGATCTAATGTTACCAGGCAAACATGAATAATGACTGGACATTGTAAGTATGTCTATAATTATCGACAGCAACATTACGGTATTCATGTCAAACTCGTTTCATTTAATAAATCACAAAATAGAAATTGAGTCTAAAAAAAGAACTAACAATAATTTGATTGGCACTTACATTATGCGTTTATGCATCTCTACATGAACTTCTGATTTTTTACCTTACGCTTATTCCCACTTTTCATAATATATATATATAGATTTATTTCGCTTTGGAACCTGCAAAAACTTGTTCATAGAATGTATTATCCCATTTTGGATCATCACTTCTTTTTTTCTTCTTTTTTTTAAAAACTTGTAATTGGAAAAAATAACGCAGAGAACGCGTTGGGAAAAGGGTGACAATTGCGCTTGATTGCGTACGGTTAGTTCCATCAATATGTGATTTTTAAAAAGGCAGGGTATTTTGTTTTCATGTTCAAATCGAAAATAAACACATTATGTAAACTTATGAAAGGATAATCGATAATCAAATACGATTATGAGAGATGCATATTAAATTTTAAAAACACACTTAAAAGGGTGATAAGCATACAAATTGAAACATACACGTTTGAACATTTATTTGCCGCACCTTCTCTCATTAGACCTTTAGGTGAATGTATTACTTACCAAATTTATTCGATAAATCACATCGTATTCCAAAATATGTTTGAACAAAGTATTAAATCTGCCTGAAATTGTCACCACATAATAGCGCGAAATAAAGGATCACATATTCAGTAAGGTATTTATAACGATTTAAAGAGACGAAATATTAGACCGTTTCCAAAGGCATATTCCCCGTGGACAACACCAAGCAGTAGACAAAACGTGAAATTGTATCCTGAGAGAGAGATTTTGGACATAAATGAAATGTGGATCACATAGTCTTCACCATTGATAAACACAATTAAAGATGCTAACAAAAGTAATAGTTCTCATCACACAATTAAACAGACGAAATGAATGTAGGAGAAGATCATTCTAGTAAGATTGTAGTATTCGAAAAGTAAAGTGCACCGTCAAAATGCGTGTATGCTAAAAATGCGTGTACATCTAACATATACACCGATCAGAAGAGAGTGATTTTAGTGAAGTGTGTGTGGCAAACTGTATACATCGGATGAGGGCACTGGCGAATCTAAGTAGGGATAAGGGGGCAGTGCCCCCCTGTGTGAGAATGTATGCCCGCTAACTGCCCCCTTCGTAGGGAAAATATACAAGGAAATGCATCGCCATGTAAAATGTGTAAACTGGCTGCCCCCCCCCCCCCCTTCATGGGACAGCGCCCCTGTTTGGCCCTACCCCGACTACGCCATTAGCTGAGGGTGACAGTGATTGCGGGGTAATACGGATTGACAGCTGTGGATCTGTGTTGTAACTCTCCTTATAAGGCGTAGCCAGGTGGGTTTCATTATCATTTTGGGGGATTGTGGGGGGGGGGGGGGGGGGGGGGGGGGGGGGGGGGGGGGGGGGGGGGGGGGGGGGGGGGGGGGGGGGGGGGGGGGGGGGGGGGGGGGGGGGGGGGGGGGGGTGGGGGGGGGGGGGGGGGGGGGGGGGGGGGGGGGGAGGGGGGGGGATGGACATGATAATTAATGTATTACCTATCGCTATTGGAACCATGTGTTTTATGTATAAGAACATCATATGAATTGTTATACTAATATTCTATCAATTGTATATATTATTAGTAGTAGTATTATTATCATTATTATTATAATTTTTATTGTTATTATTATTATTTTGTTATTATCATTATTTATATCATTGTTATCAAAATAACACAAACAATTTAGAATTTTAAAAAGTTACATTATTTACAACACAAACAAACAACGGATTACTAAATCTAGCCACTTGACATATACTAAGTTATCATGGCTACTACGAGGTAGCTCTCCTTACAAAGATCCTTGTGTCTATATGTTGCGCGCGAAATTACGCACCGATTAAAGTTACACGTGTGATGAACAACACCCAGGAACTGGCATGCACGCAGGAAGACATCGAACACAGCCTTAATGCCTCGTAGAGGAACAGGAAGGAACATCGAAGGGAGTGCCACATCCCCCATGCAACCCCTCTAGCGTCGCCCTTGGCTGCCCCCAAGGCCCTTCGAGGCCTGCCTTACTGTGCCTTGCCTGCCTGCCTGCCTGCGTGCATCAGTCATAACAATCAACCGGAGTAATTCCCCCTTCCTCTCTCGTCCCCATCGCCCCCTTTCCTGTCAGCCCGAGTTTGTTTTCCGCCTGAAATTCTTTCCTTCCCCGAAAGAAAATGAAAGTATCCTAAAAAGCTAGGCTTGGCCTAGGCTAGTACACGATGTGCAAGGATGAATCTTTTTTTGCATGCATACTAGTAACATTATGTACGTTTGAACTTTACTACAATATACTGACGCACACCTAAACATTAGGTCAATAACATAATTATTCACAAACTTAAAACCTACCTACAAATATTCAATATACAATTGAACATCGTCATTGACATGTTTAAAACGGACGGATGTCATTTCCACAAAAAAAGTGTGCACAAACAAATCTCGCCATAACGAAGACAAATGCACACAAACACATTCCAATGGGTTCATAGGCGTGTTGTTAAGCAGTCCGATTAATAGTGATAATAATGTATAGGCATTTGTAGAGCGCCGTGTATCTAGGTAATCTAGGTACCCTTATTCAGAGGTGCATTATTACCCTTGGTCATCAGGTACAGATCAAACCCGCTCAATTATCTTGCGTACCTTCTCAACTCCCAGGGAGCGTACTAGCCCAAACTGCTCTACTACTTAGGGCACTACAGACTTATTGAACACCCGACCAAGTACCCATTTATATTTCTGGGTAGAGAGCAGCAATGTGGAGTAAATGCCTATAGCTGTAGGCCGGGGCATCGATTGTTTTTTTATTCGGGTTCCGTGATTAGAGGTCAAGCGCTTATCCGATCGTGCCACAATTAGCGAATTTTCATCTGTTAAAAGTTGCTTCTTCATGACTTCTCCCGCCTACATTATTTTGCTTACACTTGCATTCCGTATTATGTCTAAGAAGTCAACAGGTGAGATTAGTTCTTCCTGAACTGATCTTCCTAAGTATTATACTTTGTTCATTATGCACGTACAATTACACCTGCCATCCTTTATCCAGGAATAGTCCATTATTATCCTTCAGAAAAGGTACGATATTATGTTTTAGAACATTAAAGGGATCTAGTAACTTTGTTGACACGTGCAAACACTGGCAAATGGTTGATACAATTTGTATTTCTGTGATCTGATATGCCCACTAACTGATGTGTGGACATTCATGGTCAATGAATGTCATATGACCAAGTAATGAGCAGACATACAAGTGATATTCCGCTAACCCATTGCACGATTCTGTACACAGTTCTAATTATCCATTAGATAATTATAATCTGAACACTTCAATCATACATATCTTTATAACAGATGAGAAATTTGGAAAACAGAAAGTTGATCCATGCTTACAAATGCAATAGGGTATGTGGGAACCGCTAGAGTTCCAAGTAAGTTTGGGTGATTTTGAGTTATTGATTTGATAGGTAATCATACACTTTTTCGTTTGAGCAGTTTGTATGCATACCCAGGTTAGCCTCCTTAGTGCATTTGCACTGTTCTCCTAGAGAGACGTCTTCGGATTCACACCCACAAAGAACCGAGCACTTACTGTGCACTCTCTCCACTCCCTGAGAAACATTCAAGCAGTGCTATTTTACAAATGTGCGCATGCTTTCCACATACTCTCAATTTCTACCGAGTACCCATTTATCATATATATAGTTAGAGAGCAGCAATGTGGATTTACTGCGTTGCTGAAGTGCACTGATCGACGGCGGGTAGCGTGTGACTTGAACCCATAACCCTCGTATTGAAAGACGAGAGCCAAATCCACTACACACGACCATTAGCAAACACGATCCCGAAATGCTTAAGTATTGATTAACGGATTGGACAGGCGCATTTATGTACTTCACAATTGCACATCTTCATTATTATCATGAACTTGGGATCTGAAAATATAATACATATAGGTGTATGTCAGGAATGCTCTTGGTATAGACAATCAGGATTAGAAAAACTCAGTATAATCATAATATTTTAACCAATTATTAGAGAACGTGATTTTCAATTGTATCTGCAGTCCTCAATAGATACAGCATATTGCAAACCAGTGTGGATAACTCATATACGTAAATTAGAGTCTTGTCAGCTAGTTATTTGTTAACGTCATTATTAATGAGAAACGTTTGAGAAAGGCTTGGCAAATTATTCGCCTACTGAACAGGTCGTCACTCCAGAGTAATGCATGAGAGAAACATGAAATATCCGTCCAAAAACCTTGGGTGTTTTCATAGGCACGTTCTTGGCAAAATCTTGGCAAAGGACTTGGTGAAGGAATAATTAAGTTTCCGCTAAGATATACCACTAGAACTACCTCGATTCCTACCCACTTGCGCACTTTGACTACGCTGTGTGTTCCTGGTCACCCGATTCGTAACCCGTCTCGTCACCCAACTCGACAGCAACTCGACACCCAACGTGTCACTCAACTCGTCACCTTACTCGACACTCAACTCGTCACCCAACTCGGCACTCAACTTGTCACTCAACTCGTCACCCAACTCGACACTCAACTTGTCACTCAGCTCGACACTCAACGTGTCACTCAACTTGTCACCCAACTCGTCACCCAACTCGAAAACTAACTCGACAACCAACTCGACACTTAACTCGTCACCCGACTCGTCACCCGTCTCTTCACCCAACTCGACACCAACTCGACACCCAACTCGACACCCAACTCGTCA